>BRXX01000411.1:0-93386 GCA_030267905.1 Triparma verrucosa
CCCTAACCCTAACCCTAACCCTAACCCTAACCCTAACCCTAACCCTAACCCTAACCCTAACCCTAACCCAAGCCAATGCTGTTTATGCGCAGCCTAGAACATATAATGGAGTTGTATTAAAAAAGTTTGAGCTTCATTTGTTCTTCATTTGAATGCATTCCTCAGTTATCACTATACAGCTTCTTCTCTCCTCCTCCTTCCCTCCCTCTCCCTTCTCTTTCACCCCCTTCTTCTTCTTCTTTCTCCTTCATCTTTCCTTCTTCCTTATTTCCAACGAATAAAGCAGTCAACGTACTCTCGTTCTCTGAAGGAAGTCGCATTAAGATTGTCGCTTAGCTACTTATGTTGTGTAACACGGAGTCAAACATGCTCTCCACACCTTCTCACCTGTGTTTCCAAACAAAAAATCGCACTGAGCCTCTTTCCACTGTCCGTCCTTCTCCACCATCTTCAGCACTTCCTGCTCCTGCCTGCTCCGCTGGTCGTGATTCTTTCCTGTATTGTGTTTCAGCGTCATGACCAGCTAAGTCCATTAAGATTGTCGGTTTTGAGTTAGAATCTTAACGTCGATAGCGGTGTCATTATCTAGACTAGCTACTAATGCTGTGAAACACGGAATCAAACATGCTCTCCACACCTTCTCACCTTGCAGCCTATGGCAAACAGCCCGCTCAGGCTCAGAAGTATGCCAAGTGCCTCTGTTGGTAGCTGGTTCATATCGCAGACGACCGCATCTACAACATCACGACGCCCGTCCTTGTCTCTGCCAACCTCCCCGACGACCTTACTGATCTCTTCCAGCCTCGCAGCCTCCGCTAAGCACTTCATGTGAACAACCCGCTCGCCACAATCTAAAACCTCCTTCTTCAATTCGCCTGGGTCGACTGCTACTATTGTTATCTTTTCCTCGTTAGCTGAGTTATCAACGAGCCACTTCGTCCAGCTCCCAGGGCTCGCACCGACGTCCATGCCTACCCTTCCGGTAACCGTCCAACCCCTGGTCGCAAAAGCCTCGGAGATTTTCAAAACTGCCTTGCTGATACTGCGACAAGCGTAGCGAGTCACATGAAGATCAGTGTTCTTGAGTTAGAAATTGGGTCCTTACACCATATTCCAAGCTCATCGCTGTCGCTCACCTCTTCTTGCTCGTGCTTGTCAAGGGTACGACAGGAGGAGACTTTGATAAGCCGTAAAGGAAAACGGCTGAATCGTAGAGTCCGACGACTGAGAAATTCATCTCCCCCTTCGGATCACAGTTCTCTTCGCCTGCCTGCTCTATAAGCTTCCCTCTAAGCTCGGCCTTGGCTGTGATTTTAATCGTCGAGGAGCTGTGCCGATTGCATTCGGTCTTGAAATCCTTGACGACCGTCGCAAAATCCACAGAGCTCGTAGAAACGATCATTGGCGTCTGTCCGAGAATCCTATTCAGGGGCTGGAAACCAGTTAAGCGTTCCTTGATCAATTCCTCTTTGTTCTCGACGCCATCTAGATCAATCAGCATCGTAGAACTCCTCCCGGTTGTCCTCTTTTCCTTGTAAATTACGGTGAGCTTCATTATTTCGGAAACGTAGCGTTCGACTCGCGTGGTGTGAGAGCAGGGGACGTAAAGGACTAGGAGCTGCTGGTTGAGGGGCAGGAAGGTTTGCGTCGAAAGGTCTCTTCGTCCGTCCTGGGCCCAGACAATTTCGTGGCTCTTCTTGCCCCTAATCGCGTCGGCTCTATGGTGCCCGCACAGATCGCTGCCAGCCGTCGCCATGAATTTGCAGCGCTTCTTGGAAACGTGCGAGCACTGGATTGGCTCCATTACAAAGTGGAGCGGAAGAAGCTGCCGGCGGTGAGGACCGACAAGGTGTAGATTTCTTCAATTAACGAGTTAGCGGAGGCGTGTACTATATCGGGGTCTCAATCTTGTGAAGTATTGGCGGCTGGCCTTGACGATGAATTTTAAGCGTCGTCGTGCAATGTCTGTTTCTGGTCCCTAAATGGTGAAATGCCTGCAAAGTGATTAAAGTTCGCTTAAAGCAAAGATCGCACGTCGCAGATGTCAAAGCGCTTTTCCCAAGGCGGTACCAGTGAGACTGGTGGCGATAAAGCCAACGACGGCTCGATTCAGGCCGCGATAAAGCTGAAAATTTGATGCTCTCATAAGGAGAGGATGCCATGGCGTTCAACGGTGATCTGTCGGCGTGGGACGTATCCAACGTTACGACCATGGAGGATATGTTCCATTCCGCCTTGGCGTTCAACGGTGATCTGTCTTCTTGGAACGTTTCCAATGTTACAACCATGGGGTGGATGTTCAGTGGAGCCTCTTCGTTCAACGGCGATCTGTCTTCTTGGAACGTGAGCAACGTCAAAGACATTAGTTGGATGTTTTCTTCGGCCTCATCGTTCGACATTTTAATTGATTGGGATTTGGAGGGGAAGAACTGCGCTGGAATGTTTTTAGAAGAAGAAAGCGACGAAGAAGAAGAAGAATACTAAAAGAAATCAAAACCGTTTCAAAAACACAAAATTCTAACCATTCCTCTAAAATAAATTCTCCAACCCCAAACCCCCAACCATCATATCATCAACCCTCGAACTCCACCAACTTCTCGTACACTAGCGTGTGATTCGTCCCCGCCGCGACCATAATGTTGATCCTCTTCATTTTCGTCCTCCCCCCAGAACTCATCTCGGCGCTGGGCTTCTCCTCCTCCACCTCCCCCCCGTCGTCGTCGCCCCCCCCCCCCCCAACCTTCTCCCACCCCTCCTCCTCCCGCCTCCCCTGCATGACGACCGCCTGCCTCGCGTCGTTGAATCCGTCGTCCATGACGCAGTAGATTCCTTCCCCCTCCCTCTCCCCGAACTCGCACTCCCTCGGTATCCCCCCGAACCTGTCGCTAGCCTTCTCCACCCCTTCCCTCACCCCTAGCCTCCCAAAATTCGCCTCCCCGCAAGCCAGGACCTTCCCGCACGTCGTCGTGAGCACCGTGTGCGCCTCCCCGCACTCCGCCCCATTAATGAGCACGTCAGCGCTCAGCATAATCTGGCAAGGCTGCCTCTGCCTCCACCTGCAATTCGGCCCTACCCCCAACCAAGGTCCTGCGGCCCCTAAACTCCAAACCGTCCCATCCCTCCCCACGATTACCCCCCACCTCCTCCCCCCCTTAACCATCTTACACCAAACCTTCCTCCCGAAAATAACCTCCCTAGGCACTCTCTCCACATCATCATTCTCTTCACTATCAGCATCAACCCTCCCCCAATAATAACATTCTCCATTAACCCCAATACCATAACTCCCATACCCTTCAAAGCTACACGCCAAACTCGTGATCCTACAATCTTCGTATATTTTAATACCTCTATCTGTCGTTTTATAAAAGTCTACTTTATTTATCCAATTCCTACCATCCTGAAAGGAATGTGAAGGTAAATTTATCGTCCTTTTTAAATACAATCCGTTACCGAGTTGACCGTGTTTGTTACCACCGAAGGCGTACACTTTACCGGAGAGGGTTAACACTAAAGTGTGGTGTTTACCTGCGGAACCTGATACGATTATTTTATCTGATAAGGAGGTGACGGGTTGGGGGGTCTTTAAGGAGGAGAGGTGAGGATGGCCGAGTTGGGCGTGGGTGTTGGAACCGAAGGTGTAGAGGAGGCCGGAGGAGGTGAAGAGGAGGGTGTGGGAGGAGCCACAGGTGGCGGAGATTATTTTGGGACGGAGAGGGGGGGAGAAGGTTAGGAGGGAGGGGAGGGGGGGGAGGGTGGGGGGGGGAGGAGAGAGGAGGAAGGGATGGGAGGGGACTGATGATGATGCAATATTGTTGTTGTTGTTGCTGTCGTCGTTGTTGCTGTCGTTGTTGCTGTAGTTGTTGCTGTCGTTGCTGCCTGGTATCGATGGAAGTTTAGAACCATCATTTTCGAATTCAATAGGTACGCCAGTTCCCCAACAGTAAACTTGTCCTGTCTTCGTAACGGCAACAGCGTGATTGGTGCCAGTGCTGATGGAGTGCAGATCGAGTGTTGATGATAAAGGTGGTGACAATGAAGACATATTATCATCAGTGATGGAGCCATCACCAGTGTTGGTATCAGTGTTGGTATTAGTGTATTGATCAGTGTATTGGGGAGCTATTTTGTGAAATGTACTCAATACTGTTGATTGCGCATTTGTTGGTAAACATGAAGACGTTGATGAACCACAACTGTGTAACATGATCGAACAATGCGATCAAATAGTTTACTGTGTGACGCTTCGCGTAACACACGGTCTGCGTGCTGTATTAATGAAAGTCTTGCCAGGAAGTCTAGAGAAGCCTTCACAAGTCTGCCCTTAAATGTGCCTTAAATGTGACTTACGATCACTTTTATGACTGATTATATTAAAAATATGATAAGAGTGGCATTCAAGGCGCTGTCTGATGTCTAATATGCAAATATTGTACAATATCGAGGACAAATATAGCCACTATATTTTCAGGGATTCTGATCATTATTATTATTCCCATTCATGACTGAATTATGACTGATTACGATCTAACAAAGCCGAAATGGTTTCAGCAGAAGCTGCGACAGATCAGTAAGGGACAGGTAATACAATGTTCGACAATAATAATGTGAAGTAGAGCGTAAATAATGTTATATCAATGTTATATACAAGACATATCAGGACTACTAGTCGTCTCTTTCTCGTCTCTCACTCCAATACTGACACTGCTCACTGATTATAACGTTATTTGTGGCAGAAAAAAGAACTTCAACGACTATCTCCCCTCTACCTAATCCCTCAACTTCCTTACAACACTCCTCTACCTCTATCCTCAACATTCCCCACCTCACCCTCCTCTCCTCTAATCCTCGAGATTGGTTCAGGAACAGGGACCACCCTCCTCTCCCTCTCTAAGGCCTTCCCTAACCACAATATAATAGGCGTAGAAATTCACAAAGCCTCACTAGCAATAACCGCACAAACCCTCCATTCAAATTCAACAAAAAACGTGAAGCTCTACGGCGGCGACGCCGTGAAGTTCCTCAACAGGAACATCCAACCCAACAGCCTCGAGATGGTCTTAGTCCTCTTTCCTGATCCTTGGGAGGATGACGGGACGATGAACAAACAACACCGAGACGGTGAATACGACAGAGCAGATGTAGCGTCGTCTGAAAAAGATGAACCCGCGATTAATCATGAGTCTCCGACTGAAGGAGTCCCTTCCTCCACCCGTCGTATAATCTGCCCTTCAGTCCTAACTCTCCTCCACACCCGTCTAAAACCTCTCGGAACCCTCCAAATCTCAACCGACGTAGATTCATACTCTCACCACATAACCTCCTTAATGTCTTCTCTATCTGAATTTTGGACAGGAGGAGAATGCGAGAGGAAAAATTGGAGGGTTAAGACGAAGTATGAGGAGAGGGGTGAAGGTTTCGGCCACCTAGTCAAAAATTGGGAGTACACCAAAACGCCTGAGAAGGCACCGACGGTGACTACGTCCTCCTCCCCTCCTCCTATGTCCTCCTTGTCTCCTCCTACATCCTCCTCCCCTCCTCCCCCTCCATCGTCAATCGAAGATTTAAAATCCCACCTGCGCACCCTTAAAATAAAAGACCTAAAACACCTCTTAACGTCCAACTCCGTCCCCTACTCCCCTCACGCCATGATCGAAAAATCGGACTTCATAAACCTAATCATCTCTTCAAATATCGACCCTCACGACCCTCCTGTACCAGTGAAACCTCGAGAATGTAAATGCATGTTCTGTCATGAAACGTTTATATTTCGGGATGAAAGTGAGGCGATGAAACATATGGAAGTTTGTAAAGGATTGGAGAGACAGTTGGGGAATGAGCAGCATACTTTCGATGTTAATAGTTGAACGTGAGCGGATATTTTTTTAATATAACAAATAACTAATGCGTTTATATTAGAAGTGACTCCTTCTGTTAGGGTTATGTTTCAGCTTATTTTGTGATTGTTTCGTTTGCGTGATTTGAGAGTGCTTGCTTGCTTTGCCTTGTAGTTGCAGCCGTCTTGATCACAGTGGTGCCATCGAACGTCAATATCATGAACCATCTGTTTGTGTTTTCTGAGGGTGCCTGCTTCCTTAGCCATGTAGTCGCACCCATCTTGATCGCAGTGGTGTCATCGCACGTCAATATCATGAGCTTGCTGTTTGTGTCTTTTGAGGTTGCCTGCTGCCTTTGTCTTGTATTCGCACCCATCTTGATCGCAAGAAAACCAGACCACATCGATCCCATGCTTCGCGGCCTTGTGAATCTTCATAGAACTTGTGTAACCAGTCTTATATTGACACCCCGCTATCCCGCACGTCTTAATAATGTGGCCCCATTTATTCTTAGGCGTGCCTCCAACATTTCCGCTTCCAATATTTCCACCTGCAACAACACTCTCATCATCATCCCCATCTTCCTCCGTAACATCCGTCGTAATACAAGGATCATCGTCTTCGCTGTCATTAGAAGTTATAGGAGTAGCATTTTCACCCCGTTCGGGATTGAACACAAGTAGAATCATTGCTCTTTTCTTTCGTGGGCATAGACGACAAATACCTGCCCTTTACTGTTGTGATATTCGTAAGGCAGGGAAAAAGCTTCTAACAAGTTTTAAAACACTCGTCGAATTACCCGTAACTAACCGACCCCGTCACAAGGATATGTTCAAGCCAAATCGCTTCAAATAAAACGTGAGTGTTAATATCTTCCCAGCAGAATCATTTCTTCACTTCAAAGATCAAACAAGCGCAACACGAGATGCGCCCTCCCGCTCTCCCCATGCTCTCGGAGCTTATCCTCCTCACGATGAATTGTATCACCGCCCTTTTCGCTCTCCTCCTCCCGACACAACTGCAAGCTATTATCTCCTCTTTCATGGTGGGTGGGCTCTTCGGCCTCTTCGTGCCACCCCTCCTGGTCCTTCACGGATCGCTACTCTTCTTCAAAACAATCTTCTCGGCCGATATTAAGTTATCATACATCTACGCCACCCTCTTGATCCTCTACATCGCAACAGTACTGACGGGAAAACAGGCTACCACACCACCCCCCCTCGGAGCCTACAGAAAGCCCAAGAACTCAATCGAAGAACTGTCACTAAAATTCTGGTCTTCGCACTTTGACTACTTTCCGATGACGATCATAAAGCAGTCCGGCCCCTCAACCAAGCTCGACCCCTCCAAACAATACATTTTTGCCGTACATCCACACGGCATCCACTGCTGGGCCTTGAACGCTTTAGCCTTCACGACCTCTCCCTTCCACAAAACTTTCCCCGGCTTCGCCGGCAAGGTAACTGGCCTCGCCGCCACCGTGATCTTCCAGATCCCCGTCGTCCGAGAGCTATTCCTCTCCATGGGATACTGCGACGCCGGCCGCTCCACGGCCCACAAAATCCTCAAGTCGAAACGATCCATGTTCGTGTGCACAGGAGGGGAAGAAGAGTCGATGTTGACTTCTCCCGGTTCGGATTACCTCGTGTTGAAAAAGCGCAAAGGTTTCGTTAGACTGGCGATCATTCATCAAACGCCTCTCGTCCCAGTATTCGGTCTCGGGATCTCTGACCTCTACACGACCTATTCCTTCCTCCTCCCCCTCACCACCTTTATCCAGAAGAAAACCGGCGTAGCTCTCCCGATCTTCCACGGGCGCTATTTGACTCCTTTGCCTTACAAGGTCCCCATAAAAATCCTGATAGGGACTCCGATTCCCCCGCCCAAAAACACTTCCTCCGATCCGATGAAAGCTGACCCTGCATTAGTCGACGAGTTGCATCAGAAATACATCGAAGCCGTCAAGGAATTGCATAAAAAACATGCAGATAACAGAAAACTAACAATCCTCTAATTTTTAGAATAAAAATTACTCATACCTTAACCCCCACACACCCTTTCCCCCCTTCTTAATAATTCATCCGTCTCGAACTCTGCGACTCGTTAGAATTTGTAAAAATTAAGCAGCTACTAAAACTCACACTTCATTCGTCACATCCTCACGCTCACCTGCCTTGTGGTCAAGTATGTGTCAACCGTAATAAAAGCCCCGTTAGCAGCCGGCACCAACTCGTCAGATGCCTTTTTGACGTTCTCTCCTAAATGCAACTTAACCGGCGGCTGGAAGCACTCCAAGTTGTGGTTGGCGCTGTCGATGGTGCCGTCCGTTAACCTCAAAAACGTCCAGCACAAGCACTGGGACGCGATCTTCTTGCTCTTCAGATCCTCGTCCAACAGCTCGATCAGAAGAAAGCTGTCGTCGGTGTTCTCCAACGGCGTCTGCATGTGAACCTGCGTGGTGTACCAGAGGCAAGTGTCGTTGCGGTGGCAGTACTTGCTAATGCCCTGGGGCTCCTCGACCAGCTCCCTGTTCTTGTTGTAGACGCTGACCCTCACGAAGGGGCTGTCCAAGTCCCTCGCCCCCTGGAGAGTGATCTTCTCAGCCAGCATGGTCAAGTACGTGAGCCCCCTGACCTTGCTGGGGGGCTCCAGCAGCGCCTTCCTGTCTTCGCCGCCGATGTTACCTATCATGCAGACCTTTTCGATGTCGGCGCTGTTGTCGATCAAGTCGAGAGGGGTCTGGCCCAGGGCGTTCTTCAAGTTCATGTTGGCCCCCTTCCTCACTAGCGCCGCCGCAATGTCGATGTGCCCGTTCGAGACGGCATGGTGCAGGGCGCTGTTGCCGTCGACGTTCAAGTGGTTGAGCCATCCCTTGCCCTTCTGGGCGGTGAACTCTGCCAGCCAGAGCGCAATTTCGATGCTCAAAGTTCCCTGCGTGGCATTTTCGCAGACCATGTGGAGCGCCGTCTCTCCTCGCTTGTTCCTCAGCGCGCAGAGCTCGCCCCTCTTGTCTAGGTCCAAGTAGCTCCTTGCAGAGGTCCTCTTGTGCCTGAGCTCTTGTGTCTGTCCGTCGCATCGCCTCAGCGCCAACAGCCACTTCTGCAACTCCTGCTCGCTCTCGGCGGCAAAATACATTCTGCCCTGCTTGTTGCTTTTGTCCAGCAGCAACGGCGAGTGGAGCTCGAAGCAGTTCTTCTCGGCGCTCTTCTTTATCATGCACTGCTTCATGCTAATCTCCCTGATGGGGATCGCGTCTCCTCTTCTCTTGAAATACTGTATCGTGTCCTTCATTAAAATGACCCAGCGTTTGTCCCATCCTCTCCACTCTTTCCTCTTCTTCAAGAAGCCTTCAATGATGATGGGGATACCGTTCCAGTTGGCTCCCTCTGGAGAATCATACGAAGTGGTACTGGCAGTGCTCTGGCTACGAAGCTGCAGCAAAACGAGGGTTAAAAACCAATTGTTCCGCTAGCCCCTAATCTCCTAACCCCCACTCACCTGAACGATCCTAGGGGCCACTAAGCCGTCCTCGTCTTCCTCTTCGTTCTTGTAGACGCCGTTCAGTGCTGTGTCCGTGAAGTATTTCATGGCCTTGAAGCTACGAACGAGTTAGAATTACAGCGCTCCTCTCTATCTCTCTCTCTCTCTCTCACCTGCTGTACTTGGCCCCAATGTGGAACGGCGAGTTGCCGTCGTTGTCGATTTGAAATACGTCCTCCTTCTCGCTGCAGAGGAGGCCGACCATGGCTGTGCTGTTGCACATGGCGGCGGAGTGCAGCAAGCTGTAGTTGTACTCGTATCTGTTCCTCACGGTCTTCAAGTTACCGAATTGCGCCGTGCTTTCGTCCAGCAGGTCGATGAGTTCTTGGAGCTTGCCGTTTTTGGCAAACTTGTGAGCTTTCATGACGCATTCCTGGAGCCGAACGCCTGCAAGAAGATTGACATTAACTAGTTGGAAATGCAGTAACAATCAAAAATTGGCGCATTTACAGCTCTTCGCTCACCTGCCAAAAAGGCCTTCACAGCCCTCTGTAGGCCCCTGACCCGCGCCAAATCCCTATCGAACTTCCTCTTCTCAGCTCGGCCCCTCGTCAAGGTCTGCACTCGCAGTACGCCCTCCTTCGTCTTCTCGAACTCCTTCCTCGCGGCGCGCTCCCTGGCCCTCGCCTGCAGCACCTTCGCTCCTTTCTTGGCCTCCGTGAAATTCTTCTTCTCGATCTTGCCTCTCGCCAGACCCTGGATCTTCACCATGGCCTGCCTCTTCTTCTGGAACTCCTTCCTGCAGCTGCGCTCCCTCGCCCTGGTCTGCAAGATCCGTGCGCACTCGTTATTTCTCTTCTCCCTCTTCTTCTCGGTCCTTTTTATGCTTCTCATCATCCTCATCTTGCACTGCAGGGCCGTAACGGCGTTGGCAAAGTTGCGCTCCTCTCGCAGGCCCTGGACCCGCTCCTTGGCCTTGACCATCCTGAATCCCCCCTGCATCCGCGACGCGGCTTTCCGCTCCGTGGCCTCCTTCTCGAGGCGAGCTCTGCGACGAGGGTAGCGAGGAGCATGAATATTGGTGTAGACGAATTAGAATCACCAGTAATATCACGTGGGGGTTCTCGGTCGCTTCGCTCACCTCGTTTTCTCTGAGAACATGATGCTCCTCGCCTTCATGCTGCGGGCAGCGCACTGAAGCGCGATTGCGGCCTTTTTGTTCTTTCGGAACTTGCCAACCTGGAGCATCGACCTTCCCCTAGCGGCAATCTTTGTGGCGCTTTCGTTCTCTCGCTTCGACTGCTTCCTGGACGCGAGCTCCTTCTTCGCGCTCATCTGCCGCAGTTTTTTCTGGAGAACGATGTTGGCTTCCTTCTTCTTCTCGAATTTTCGCCTCTCGACGAACATCCTGCCCTGCCGTTGGAGAAGTATCGACGACTTCGTGTTCTTCAAGTCCGTCCTGCACTTCTTTCCGCGCAATATGGCCTGAATTAATTTTGCGTTGTCGTTCCTTTTGCGCTCCAGGAGTTTTTTTGCCTTGTGAGCTTGGAACGCTTTCCTGCCTAGTTTTCCGCGGATCATCTGCAAGGTTGTGTAATCGGCGTTAAAAACGGTAGTGGAGTTGGCAGCAGCAACGCCATCCTCGTAGAAGATATGCCTTCTCAGCTCTTGGTACTATCTCACTCACCTGCTGCACCCTGAGCATCCTCGCCTGCTTCCTCTTGTACTCCTTTTTCGCCACCATCATCCTGCTGAAGCCCTGCAGGGCCAATAACCGTTGCTTCGTCTTGGCGTAGGTGGCCATCTCCTTCCTGCACCGGAAGAGGGCCTGAATTTTGGCGGCGGTGTCGTTGTAGAACTCCTTAACGGCGGCCTTACACTCCTCCAGGACTCCGTCCCTCAAAAAGATCTTCGTCCTACCGATCTGGTACTGGTCGGCCTCCAAGTAGTGCTCTCCAATGAAGGCGCAGGCTATCTGGAGTAGCTTTTCGTCCTTGTAATCTGCCTCGGACACCATGGCGCACGGACTTCCGCTAAGTAAAACCTCGAACTGCTTCACAAACTTCAAGAACCTGAGCCTCACGGGGTAACCCTGCCTCCTGATGCGGACAACCTCCAGCACGCCGCTGTACCGGAGCTGTTCGACCACCATCTTGTTTGAGAATCCGCCCGGAAGCTTCACCGCATTTGGTTTCACGCACTTTATGTAGTGCGGCGTGGTGGCCTGAAGCTGCTCCACGAGCCTAGACGAGAGAGATGTGGGTTAGTTATTGGATCATCAATCAGATTCTCGCTTCTCTTCTCCTCTCTCACCTCTCCAGCTGCGCCCGGAACTTGCTAGACACCGTCTGCTTCTGGGCAAAAGCGCTGACCCTCGTACCCTGCCTCGCCCTTGATACTGACTGCCGGTTGGGGGCTGGAGCAGGCAAATCGAAGACGTCCTTCTTGCCGGCCCCAGCGGCCTCCACAGCCTCGATCGTGAAGACTTCCTTCACGAAGGCAATTTCGCTATTCGACATGATCGACAGCAGCTGCTCGTTCAAGCTGTCGTTGTTCTTCTCGATGAAATTGGCGATGTTGTAAGTGACGTCTCCTGCGAAGTGCTTGACGACGAATTCGTCTCCTCCTCCGAACCTGCGACGAGCGTAGAGCGTCCCATGAAGATTGGCGGTGTTAGCGAGGGAGCCACTTTGTGCAGAAAATAACAAAATTGACGCTCCTCGCGCTCCTCACCTCGTCTTGCCGTAGTTCTCGTGTTTCTCGTGCCTCTGGTGGTACGTGCTCAACAAGGCCTTGTTGTCTGGCTTCCTGTTCATCATTCCATGCTCCTCCAAAATGTGGAAGAGACCCTCCGGTTTCTTGGCGACCAAGTCAATGACGGGCTGGTTGTCCTGGAACGCTATCGAGGCGACCTTGAGGCCCTCCTCTTCATAGCGCTGCTTCTCCAAGACGAATACTTGCTGGTTGAACTGGCGCTGGAGCATCTCGTTTGCAAAATTGATGCAGAGCTGCTCAAAGCTGTTGACTTGCATGATCTCGAAGCCGAAGATGTCGAGAATGCCTATGTAACTGGCGACCTCGGCCGTCTCCGCAGTTTGGTGGGCGTCGTTGATTTTGTTGACGAGAATTTTGAAAAGGGAACCATACGTGTACTTCACAAGCGCGAAGATGTTGTTCATCACCTGGGTCGGGTTAAGTGGAATGGCCGTGGTACTGCCGCGTCCAGACGTCTGCATTCTAATGCAGCACGCATTCTTGAGCACCGTGGAGTTGACGCCGAAGAACTCCGCAACTTTTTCCAGCGAAATGTCGGCGTCGTCGAAGGAGATCTCGACCTGGCGATACTCGTCGTCGTCGGGATGGGCGGCCTTGGCGTTGCCCAAGAACAACAGCCCGGTGAGCATCTTCCAGATTTGACCCTGAGTTGCCTGTTCAATTCCTAGCACACCGAGCGCCGTGGACGTCTCCTGGAACTCCTGCGCATCGTCGACCTCGGCGGACACCGTGAGCATGTTTCCCTGCGACAAGATTAGATACTCATTGGCAGTTTTCAACTTGAGCTCGGCCTTGGTGGCTTCGTCGAGCCCTGCGCACATTTGATAAAAGGCGTGGTAGTTGCGTTCTCCGTCCTCTACGTGTATCAAGCGCGACTTCTCCAAAAGGAAGTGGTCCGTCTTTGCGCCGACGACGGTGTCGCCCTTGTCATACTTGAGCTTGATGTACTTTCCGAACCTTGACGAGTTGTCGTTCCTGAGAGTTTTGGCGTTTCCGAAGGCCTCGAGGACGACATTGCTCTGCATCAACCTGCTCTGGATTTGCTCGCCAACTTCTTTGTCAGTGTTGGCGGAGCTGGCCAGCAAATACCGCATCACGTGCTTGGAGGCCTCAGTCTTGCCGGCGCCTGACTCGCCGGACACAACAATGGACTGGTTTTGGGTCTCGGGGGCGCCAAGAGCGTGCTTCTTCTCACTGGCCATGTGACTGTGGGCCACCCTCGCTATGCTGTAGACGTGAGGGTAGTCGAAGTCGGACGTGAGTTCCTTCAGCTCCTTGGCGGTGCTGTTCGCCTCCGCAACGGCCTCCTCCAAGTTATACAGCCCCGTAAAAACCCTGTAAGGATTAACACTCAGCAGGACATGACCGACCCAAGTGTAAATCTTGTCGTCGTTGAATCGACGCTTGAGGACGTGGAGGAGGGGAGCCTCGTGCAGATTGTTTAGGCGAGATATATCGTCCAAGTCCAGAGAGTGCGTAGGGTCGTGAGGATGGAATTCCTTCAAATCAAGAGTAACGGGCTTGCCACTCTTGTCGAGAACAGTTGGCAGTCCGTCCTCATTGGTTGATTCAACGTCTTGGAGCTTCCACACTTCGGCGTTATCCTTCACCCAAACCTCGGTCAAGGTTTCTTCTTGAAGGGTCAAGGCGTTTACGGCCGAAGTCGCATCCGCTAGGCCAGTGGAATCTACAGACAGCGCCCCTGCTCTTGACATCTCGTGAGGAAGAGGGTGCGCGGGGAGGGGGTTTCTTGTGTTCGGGCGTGTTTGGGCGCGTCGTGGCGGTGAGGGGGGAGCTATGGGGAGGAATGTGGCGGGATGCGCTCGAGGGTTAGTAGGGAATGCTTGGGGGGTCAGGGACACACTGATTGTTGTTGGACAAGGAGTCTGCCCGAGGTGAAAGATTTCCAGGAGGTGGGATTGGCCAGTGTGCGGGAGAACAGCAATGAAAGGCGTGAGGGAGAAAGATTGTTATGAGGCGGCAGTTGGGTAGTTGATTTTTAGGCTGTAGCACTCACCACCAGATTCAATAAAAAATCGATGAGAAATCCTTTTTTTCTCTTCTTTGACCTCTTGGGGGCTTTCAAGGTTGCATTCAGTTTAGGGTTAGGGTTACAGCCGACCAGATAGTGCTCGCATGTCTCGGCAAAAAAATCTCGCTCCTTTTTAAAACAAACGGTTCTCCTATTTTTACAAATGCGCTCAAACCCCAAGTGCATATATATCCCATCTCCCTTCTTCTTTTTCCTTCCTGTTCAAACCTTCGCCTATTCGTCTTCCTCGTCTTCCTCTCCTTCTGCCTCCTCTGCGTTGATGCGCTGCTCGATGGCGAGCCTCTTGTCGACGGCGAGAGCGTCTCCGCTGTGGTCTTCTCCCTCAGGGTCGTAGATGCCGAGCTCCTCGAACTCCGTGAGGAGTTTCTTCTGGAGGTCGGTGGCGTTGAAGGCGAGGTTCCTGGACGCCTCGGCCTTGCTGTAGTGGAGGGTGACGTCGAGCAGGTACTGGTTCCTCTGGTCGTACTCGATGACGACGGTGGGGGCGGCATTTCCCCACTCCTTGGGGTCCTTCTCCTCGTATGTGAGGGTGACGATGTCCTTCTCGGGCCCGTACTTGAACTCCTCCATGGTCTTGATCTTAGTCTTGAGCAGGTCGCGGAGTTTCTCGACGAAGATGCGCTTGTTGAGCCTCTGCTTGAGGGTGATGATCTTGTGGCTGTCCTTGTTCATGCGAGAGAAGATGATTAGGATTCCGACGCTGACGCCGAGCCACATGAAGATGGAGATGACGAACCAGAGTCCAGGGCTGACTAAAATCATGGTGTTGGCCATCTCCTGCATCCAGGTGCTGTTCATGACGGTCCACTCTCCGGTGAGTCTGTCGAGGAGGTCCCAGGCGAAGGTTCCCGCGAACATGAGCTTGAGGATCCACAGGGAGTGGGCGGACTGGCAGTTGTAGTCCTGAAGCTCGCAGAGCTTCCTGCTGTTGGCCTCGAGGTTCTCGTTGAGCTCGAACATCTTGCCCTCACTGACGACGTGGGCGCGCTCCCTGAGCACGTCGAGGTACCTCTGCGACCCTGCGATGTTCTTCTTCAGGTCGGTGGTACGGCGCACGAGCTGGGACCTCATGCCTGAGATCTCCAACCTCTCGTACAGCGATCGGCCAGCCTGCTCAGGGGGCTCCGGCGGGATCTCGATGATCTCGAGGGCCTCGAGGAGGTAGCCGAGGATCTCGTCGAGCTGGATGATGTCCCTCGCGAGCTTGCAGATGCGGTAGCGGATGCGGCCGAGGGAGGTGGGATCTGAGTCCGAGACTTCGATGACCTTGTTTGTGGTCTCCATGTCTGCGGAGAGGATCCACATTCTTGCGAAGTAGTTCTGCACGAAGATGTCGATGGTGATGAACTGCAGGTATGCGCAGAGTAGGGGCTCGTGGTGACGGGAGTTGGGTCCGCAGACCAGGAGACCGTAGGCTCCGAAGATGAGGGTGTCGTGCTCTGAGATGTCATAGGCGGCCTTGGTGTCTCCGATGACCTGCGACGAGCGACGAGTTAGTACGTAATTAATTATTTATTAATTAGCTTCTTTTTCTTCTTTCTTGTCATACCTGCTTGAGCTCGTTCTCGTACTCTCCCTTGTCCATGTACTCCTCGGCGGTCAAGTGAGGGGTGATTTCGTTGGCGATGATGAGGTTGACCTTGTTTCTGTTGGAGGCGTCTCCCAGGAAGATGAGCTGCATGAGCTCGCGCTGGTACTCCGAGATGATGGAGTCCACGATGGCGGAGGAATCCTGCTGCACGTCGACTAGCAGACGGGCCAAGTGATCGAGAGAAATGTTGTCTTTGATGCGGTCCATGACGGCCTCGACCTGCATTCCGTAGAAGCAGGTTCCCTCGGCGTTGAGGGAGACACCGAAGGTCTCGACCTGCACGACTCCGCTCTCCTCCTGGAAGCGAATCTCGGCCTCGAAGTTGATGTGATGTGTGAGGGTGTAGTCTAGAATGTCGACGGAGGTGAGGTCGTGGTCGTCCGTCATTGAGGTGCCACCGGCATTGTCGTCGATGTCGGGGGAGATGAATCCGCCCTGCACGCGCTCGGTCGAACCGACGTTGTTGTTGAGCTGGACGATCTGGTTCGCTCCGAAGGGAACGTACTCGGCGACGATGATGGACACCGAGTTGAGGGTGATGACCTCATCGAGGTTATCTCTAATCTGATTGGTATTGACCGCCGACTCGTGCGCCCTGTGGGCGTTACTCAGGGTGGGCCTTCCGCCGTATCTCAGGCACTGGGGAACATACGCTGAACTAACGTACGACACATCCTCAGTGTCAGTGATGGTGGACTTTCGTCGGTAGCCCGACTTGGACTGGAGCCAGTAGTCGTTTCCGTCCCACTCGGCCTCGAGCAGCTCGCGGCTACCGCGCATGTAGGTGACCTCGTGGACGATCTCCTTGTCCTTACGGGAGATCTTCTTCACGACGCCCATGCCCTTCTTGGTGATCTGGTAGCAGGTGACAGGCTTGTAGGACCTCGTGGGCTTCTGCAGGCCAGCGAGGAGCTGCGAGGAGGGGGGGGAGGGGGGGGAGGGGGGGGGCGGAGCGTGAACATTGGTGTATTGGTATTGTTGTTGATGAGTTAGAATTTTGTGGGGGCGATCATGGTGCGAAAGCAGCGTGTTCCGAGCTCACCTCCTCCTCCCTCAAAAATTCAATGTCTGACTTTCCCTCCTGGCTGATGTTCAGCCAGACGCGGCGGTTCTCAATGAGGTCGCTCTGGGGAGCGTAATCGAAGTCGAAGACATTCGCCACAATTCCCTCGTAGATGAGGACGATCAGGGCAGGCTTTCGCATCCATTTTTTGCCGCCGTCGGAGTGGAGGTCGCAGAGGTACAGTAATCGGTTTTGATTTTCTAATAGGGAGGGGTGGGGGGGAGCACGGGGGTGGGGGGCACGGGGGGGGAGGGAGGGAAGGGGAGGGGAGGGGAGGGGAAAGGGGTTAGAAGAAATAATGCAGGCTCCACGGGGAGTTGGGCTTGGGGCAGGGACTGGGGGCAGACGGGGGATCGGGAAGGGGGCACGAGATGAAAGGGCGTAGGGTGACGAGCCGCCGCGGGAAGGTAACGAGTACGGTGCACCGCTCCGCCACTGACCCAGTTCAGTAAATCTCACCTGTTAACCCTGTGTCCTCCTCCTCCTCCGAATCCGTGTCTGTCTCACTTCCGCTACTCTCATCCTCACTGTCCTCGAGCTCGTCGTCCTTCTGCTCGGGGGGGGCGGGCGGGGATTGAAGGGAGGGTCGCATTCGCGGTGTGGGGTTAGCAATTCTTCTCAAACAACTCAAAACGGACGAAGCCCCAACAGTAAAACTTAATTTCATTTCGGCCCAGCGCGCCGGGAAAGGGACGGGGGGGGCAGCTCAGCACGTACCAGTTCTTTGTCCTCGTCGGCCATGATATTCCTGTGTCGTGTAAGATGACCTGGGTTGGTCTAGGGTTTCCTTTTGTTCGTTAGCTTTCCCTGATCGATAGTCTTGATCAGGTGCCTTTTTTATTAGAGCTGGAGCCAATACCAATCATATTCACAAATGCTGTCAAGATTCGCCACCCGAACTCTGCGCAGGGTGAAGGTGCCGGTACCAGCCGCAGCACCACCAGCTGTCAGTTCTTTACAATTGATTCTTCAGCAGACGGTACGGTCCTCAAGCACTAGTCCTCCGTCTTCTCGTGGCTTGGCCTCTGCTGCTCCAGCCGTTCAATGGGCTGAGTCTTGCAGTCCCGAGCCTATAGGCTTCGAGGTTGTGCAGCCGAAGGAAGATGTTGGTGCATTTCCTAGCATTCTCATAGGTCAGGGAGAGTCACTCGTCGCTAAGGTAAGCTAATTTACTTTTGACAAGAGTGAAGAAAACTCGTTCGAGCCTCGTGTCAGTGACCTTTGGGATTCAATGCGCCACAAAACGTCGATTCTGCCGCTGAACCAACAGACGCGACTGTTGTGTCGACGAATTGTAGGCGCTTCGAGGCCTTCACAAGGCCTGAGTAGCGCTTCACAACGATTTAATGACCGGAATGTGTTATGTCGGACGAGGCCAAACTCGGGTCGTCACTCCACCCCTCTTTCAACTGTAATTACTTTCTTCTGCCTTCCGACCGCCTTTCGCACCTCCCCTGCACCCTCGCTAACCCCGCATAATTTATTCAACTGCGCAGGGCTCCTTCGCCGAAGCTCAGAAGGCCTTCATCGACCCTGACCCCGAGTCTGTCTCTGAACTTTCCTCCGCAATGGAGGCCGCCAATGTTGGCATAGTCGCTCACTTCTACATGGACGTCGAGCTGCAGTCCGTGCTGCAGGCGCTTCCGAACCAGAAGAGGGTCAAGATTAGCGATAGTCTGGTGATGGGAGACGCCGCCGTCAAGATGTGCGAGGACGGGGCTGAGGCCATCTGCGTCCTGGGCGTCGACTTCATGTCCGAGAGCGTCGCCGCCATCCTCGGCAAGAACGGCTACGGCCACATCCCCGTCTACAGGGCCGACGAGCGCAAGATCGGCTGCTCCCTCGCCGAGAGCGCGGAGAACCTGAGCTACGGGGCGTGGCTGACCAAGGCTGCGGGGCAGGAGGACACCAACCCTCTGCACGTTATTTATATCAACACGAGCCTCGAAACCAAGGCCATGTCGACGAACATCGTTCCCACAGTGACTTGCACTTCCAGTAACGTCCTTCAGACCATGCTTCAGTCGTCCGTGCAGATCCCCGACCTCAGCATCTGGTATGGTCCCGACACCTGCATGGGCTACAACCTGCAGACAATGTTCCGCAAGGTGAGATGATTTCATTATATTATGTTATGCTATTTATGCTATATTTATGCTAACCGTTGCGTTGCTTCTTGTTACCTCCTCCTCACAGGTCCTCGCCCACTGGTCCGATGACGAAATCAAGCAGAAGCTCCACCAAGAGCACGACAGGGCGTCCATCCAGAAGCTCCTCGACAACTTGCACGTCTACCCGAGCGGCAACTGCGTGGTTCACCACATGTTCGGCAAGGAATGCGTCGAAACCGTCCAGTCTCAATACCCCGACGCCTTCGTTAGCGCTCACCTCGAGGTCCCCGGCGAAATGTTCGAGATTGCCATGGAGGCCAGGTGAGGACGACGCGTAGCAGTCTCAGCACTACCACCCCCACACAATTCTAACTCGTGTACACCAACACCAATATTCGTACCCCTCGCTACGCTCATCGCAGCCTCACCGACAGGGGCGTCGTCGGCAGCACCAGCGACATCCTCAACTTCATCACCAAGAAGGTCGAGGAGGCCGCGGTCGAACTCCAGCAGAGGACGTCCGACGAGAAGAAGAACCTGCAGTTCATCCTGGGAACCGAGGCGGGCATGGTCACGAGCATCGTCTCGAACGTCAAGAGGATCCTCGCCAGCAACCCCGCCGCGAAGGACAAGGTGACGGCCGAGATCATCTTCCCCGTCGCCAGCGACGCCGTGATGGTCGACTCCGACTCCGAGTTCGGTATCTCCCCCGGCGTCTCGGGCGGCGAGGGCTGCTCCACCGCCGGGGGCTGCGCAACCTGCCCCTTCATGAAGATGAACGAGCTCGACAAGGTCGTTGACATCTGCAACACCATCGCGGACGGAAGGAGCGACACCCTCACCGGGTTGCACCCTCCCAAGAGGTTGGAGGGGAAGACCATCAAGGGAAGGCCTGCTGTCGAGGTCGGAGTCGACAGCATTTTGCACATGAGGCATTTGATGAGTGAGGGGAGGTTTAGCGAGGACTTGGTCAAGGAGGTCGTCAAGAATTAATCAATGACGCGCATGTGTGAAGGTGCATATGGAGCGAGGAAGTGAACGTTTTTGCCAAGGGAAATAAGGGATGAACAAAGAAAATAACAGAGGAAAGTGAAAGCGAATGTCGGAAGATCCTTCGATTGGACGAGTGAGGGTGGCTTGTGTCGGAACCCATACCTCAAAAATGAGGAGAAACCGCGGGGGGGAGAGAGAGAGAGAGAGTTGAAGAAGAGAATTATATACGAACGCTGCCTTTGATTGGACACGTGAGGCGAGGTGCTTGTCGGAAGCCATACCGTAAAAATGAGGGCGTCGTATAACATCGTAAACCTATTAATGGAAGAGGAAATATCGATGAATCAGAGATTATTGAAGTGTTTGATTGGAAGGGGGAGGTCCGTGTCGTCTAAGTTGACCATAACTCAAAAATAACTCAGAAAATAATCTAATATTTTGATGCAAACCGCTAATTATTAACAGTATGGTTTGAGGTAGCAGTCGAAGCGTGCTCACTACAGAACATTGCGCCCCAGGATCGTTCTATGAAATGATCAATTTCTTCGTTGGCATGCGTCTGTTGGTTCAAGAGCATTCGGTATGTACTTTTTGGCGTGTTTAGAATTTGCGCACGGGTTGCACTAAACATGCCCTGCATCGGTCTTGTGCATCGTGTGTCCAAGTACATCGATACGTCGAGACCGTTGGTTGCCTCAATCCAGCCTTTCATGTTTGCAAAGGGCGACTTTTGAAAAATGAATTCGTTGCTGTTGCTAGGGTTGTTTGTAAATTTGTAATCGTCCAAGGAAAATCCGAATATTTCGGGTTTTCGACCAAGATGCTTGTATTTTTCGTATTTAGAGCACCAGGGACGGCATCTGACGTCGGGATGTGGGCTGCGACAAGCGAAGCGAGGAGCGGGTTAGAGGGAGCGAAGCGACTGACCGAGGCCCGAGCGGTACCAAGTTTCGAGCGAAGCGAGGCCCGAGCGTACTGAGCGAATCGCCGAGCGATCGTTAATGAGTACCGAGGCCCCGCTCCTCGCACACTCGAATTTGGCAGCAGCAACGTTACATTTGGAAGTATCGGGCATGTACGTTGATATCCAGCACTCACGCCTTTTCAGCTCGTCGCTTCGCTCCTCGCGCACTCTCACCTCTGCGACGGGTTGTCATTGTAACCCTCTGTAAAGTGCGTTACACCCTTTGTAAAGTGAACGGCGTCGGGCAAGCTCTCATAGTTTGCAACAATGTACTGCAAAAATGCGTGATCGCAGGACCCGATGTTTTCCATGGTATGCACCGTTACATTGGCGCTAGAAAAGGTTCGATTCATGTCGCACTTGTCGTACACGATCACATTATTGTAGTTCGATGCTTCACGATCAATCCACGATAGATCTTCTTTGCATGTTGCGACGACCCTGACTCCTCGTACCTCAGTGGAATTAGGGATGGCGGTGGCAGTCGTGGCAAGAATGTGCAGCATTTGCTGTTGATAATATAGTTGAAATGTGAAGAGACAGGAACAGGAGAATGTTATCGTGGCAGCGAGAAGTGATGAAGCTTTAAAGCGGGTAAAGCGGAAACTGAAGAGAGATGCCATGGAATAACGAAGCAAAAAGGAAGGATGAAACAGAGAGGTCGTGATAGGTCGTTGGAAAGCGTTATGAACGGGATTGTATTTGTTTAATGGAACGAGCCCGAACGGGTTGCTTGTTTGTAACGAAGCCGAAGTGATCGCTTTTGAATGTTTTGAATGTGAGATTGGTATGCTGGCGAGCGAAACTATTAATTGGAGTTCCTGTACCAAGATTCTGGATCAGCCACTGATGCACTCCACTGCTTTCATCAATCCTTCCAAATGTTTACGGGTTCTAATTTGAGGATAATATCCGCCGCGCCTCGGATAATAGTCCTGGACAAGGTAAGCGCCTCTTGCGGAACGGGAAGGCTTCCTTTTTAGGCTCCCGCCCCGGTGATGCTCCAGGGTCAGGGGCAGGATCGGAATCTGGACGAAACAAGCATTAATACGATACGGTACGGACGTGAATTATACTTCTTACGAGTCTTAATTACTATAGATCTAGATCGGGACAATGGCAGTATCATATTCTACCGTTAACTATGTATAAATGTGAAGTTCGCTTCGCATTCACTACCTCATCAAAAAGCAAAGGCAACTACACTTCTAAGCGACAAGCACTCAACTAACGTTGAAAAAACTCCACAAACAAAACTCCCTCGCGCCTTCTCAGGATGGAACCCTAGGCGACGCTCGTTATGGCCTTCAGAACTGGGTGGAGACGATGACCGTCAAGATCATAAATCACTTCGAGCAAGCAGACATTTTCCCTTCCATGCTGAAGAAGGACGTGACGAGAAAATTCCACCAGCTCGCTGGCTGGGACTCAGAGAGGCGGTCTATAACAGGCGCCGCCAGCATGCTCGCTGGTGCGACCTGGTCAGATATCCTCGAGGCAACCGCCGATCTTCTGTCGCTTCCTCTCCCGACCGTAATGGCGTGGCACGAATCCATCGGCCCATTGCACGGGAACGACAAGCCTGTGAACGACCTGCAGCTCGATGAGCTGATTAAGAAGTTGAAATCTATGGGCCTGATAGTGTGCGTCTGCACGTCCGACTCCCGCGCCTCCGCCGAGATGGCTCTCAAGGTGAGAGAGGTTGATGAGGCTACTCATTACCGCCACTACCTTATTCTAACTCGTCGCTTCGCTCCTCGCAGAATTGGAAAATTTTCGACCTGCTGGATGACGTGATCACCTCTGACGACCTCACCGTCGACCAGAGCAAGCCCTCTCCGTACCCCCTCCGCATGCTCTGCGAGAAGTTCGACGTTCCCGTGGAGTCCGCTATCGTGGCCGGCGACACTGCCGGCGACACGCTTATGGGTCGCAATGCGGCCGCGGGGATCACCATCGGTGTTCTTTCAGGATCGGGCCTCCCCGCTGACCTTTTGGAGAACGGCGCGGACATCCTGCTACCGGACGTTAGCTTCATCCCAGATTTCATCGCGCAGATTAGCAGTAATAAGAAGAGGCCCGCTTCGCCTCCAGGGGAGAAATACGAGAGGAGAATCTTCCGAAAAGTGTCGGCTGCGGCGTAACTCCTCCCCACTGAAACTCTTGGTTTCTTTGTTTGCTTTGTTTTGTTGAATTACGTTGTAGATGTAGTTGTAAAGAAAAGGAGAAAAATATTCTCGATTTTGCTTGTTTTAAAAAAAAGCGTTTAATTCTCATCTATATTTGCCGATAACTCACTCTCGCTGAAAATGAGTTTTATATACCGCCTACCCTAAACACCCCACCCACCCAACCCCCCTACCCCCTTAATCAAAATTGTTTTATAACTCGTGAACTCCGGCTCGAGCGTCTCCCAGAACATCGGCACTCCCTCCGACGACTGCGCCGTCGCCCTCCTTCGCCAAGTTTATGAAGACGCTCTCCAAACTATACTGCGAAATACTGTAATCCAAGATCTTCAAATCGTCCTCCTTCTCCTTCCCCTGCTGTAAGATGCTAAATGTCTTGGAAAGCCCTCCGCTCTCCCCCCTCCCTCCGTCTTCCAAATAGCTCAGTGAGTACCGCAAGAATCGTCCGTGGTGCTCGGCCAGCTTGGCGGGCATGCTGCTCTCGACGTAGCGCTGCACCTTCTCAATGTCCTCGTCGGTGCAGCCGAAGTCGCACGTTATGTCGATGTTCAATCCGTCGACGTACCGCGTCTTCAAATGCTGCGGGCTTCCCAAACACCGCATCCTGCCGCTAACCATGATTGCAATGTTGCTGCACAGGGCCTCGGCCTCCTCCATCGAGTGCGTCGTGAGCACGACGGATCGATTCTTGGCAAGGTGGCTGAGCAAGTCCCACATCTTTCTCCTAGCGACTGGGTCCATTCCGCTCGACGCCTCGTCGATGAAGAGAACTTGAGGGTCGCCGATGAGAGCAACGCCCAGGCTCAATTTCCTCTTGTTGCCCCCACTCAGCGCCCCTGCGCACTTGTCTACGTGCAACGTCAACCCTAGCGCCTGCATCAAACGAGAGATCATCTGCACACACAAAAATTGAGGGGTCAGAGAACGAACATCAAATATTCCCCCACCCCACCCTCCAAAAAAACTCCAGTCTCACCTCCTCAATGCTGTTGGCGGGCATGCCCCTGAGCTTTGCAAACATCCGAAGAGTCTCTCGGCAGGTCATGAGCTCCAGCAGCGGGTCCTCCTGCGGGCAGAAGCCGATCTTCCGTCGGGCGAGAGACAATCCGGAGCCCCCGCTGCCCACGTCGTATCCGGCCACGTACGCACTCCCGGCTGTGGCGGTGATCTCCCCTGTCAAAATTCCGAGCGTGGTCGTCTTTCCGGCGCCGTTAACCCCGAGCAACCCAAAAATCTCTCCCTTCTTAACGCAGGCGGTCAAGCCCCTCACCGCCCGCTTCGGCGGATTCTGACAGAAGCCTACCGTGGGCGGGTAGACCTTCCAGAGGTCCTTGATCACGATGGCTTCCTCGGTCTTCATGCTGTCGAAAGTCTCGTCGACAATCTTTCTTTCCGCGGCGACGTCCTCGTCTTCCTCCCAGGTTCCATTATTGTCGTCCAGCCCGTCCTTAACGAGAAGCCTGCCCCCCACTGTCCTCACTCCGTTCAATCGCAACTTGAAATCTGAGACCACCTTCCCGACTTTCCTCAGGTTGGTTCCCACGAAGCCACCACCGCCTCCAACCTCGCTGATTTCAATCATTATTACCAAAAAAGAGTAAAAGAAGCTGAGCGCGAACATGTTGAGCAGGTTCATCCCGCAGACATCGTAGTCGAAGGGAAACACCTGGTACCCCAAAATAGTTCTCAAATAGAAGCTAGTGCTCAAGTTGATCAACGCCTCTCCGACGTTGTACGGAGGGAAGAAGCGGAAGTAGTGGACCATGACGGCCGCTGTGGCCTTGGTGTCCTCGATCGAATTCATGATGAAGTAACCGTTGACGCAGACGAAGCCGGTGATGAAGAAGAGGCCCATGACGCTGATCTGGGCGGTCGTGTGGTTGCTGAAGGAGCGGGACATCAGGTAGGCAAACGGAAGGGAGCTCGCGCCGTAGAGGAACGTGATGAGGAAAGTGCAAAGCATGCTCGTCGCGCTGCCCACGAAAACCTCCGCCGAAGCCTGGCCGTAAATCAGGAAACTCGTCATGATCATCAACGTCAGAAGAGAATACAGGAACATGTCGAACAAATACGTGGAGAGCCAGTAGCTTTCCACGGACACCCCGCTGACCAGCTGAAGGTGCTTACTCTTGCAGCTCTTTTCTTTTACAACGAAGACGACGAAGGCGGCCGGAATGTAGCAGTAAGGGATGAGGATGAAGAGGGACGCAAAGAGGGAAAGAATGGTCTTGATCTCGAGGGCCTGCGTCACCGTAAGCGGAAGTGGGTGGTTCGTGATGGAGAAACGCGCGACGTCACTGATACTGGGGCACTGACTGTAGATACTCTGAAAAAGGGTCTGCGTGAAGCTGGCTACTGCGTGCGGACTAGTCGAGTTGTGCAGCAAACTGTACGTTGTGTTAATGAAACTATCGTCAACATAGTACTCGGAGGGAAGCAAATCGATGAGCGTCGATCGCCAACCCTCCGGGAGCGTAAATATGACGTCTCCAAGGTTGGTCTTCGTCCCGGAGCCGTCCTTGCCGTCCTTCCCGCCGCCTAAAATGACGCTAAAGTCCTTTATGGTCACCTTGCGAGTTTCCGCCTCGACGATAACTGAGGTCATCTCCACCGTGAACCAACCGGGATTGTTAAATTCATCGTCCGGATCGCCCCCAGCTGCCTCGACGACCGAGTCCAGGATTTCCTGTCCGGTGATGGTCTCATTATTTCCGCTGAGCCCCTTGACGAAGTTCTCGATGGCCAAGTCTAGAAGCTGCTCCTCCAGAATCTTCTGAATGTCCTCAGTGTCGGTGCTGCGATGAGCGAAGCGTATTGCATAAAAATCAACAGTCGTGAGTTAGAATAACATAGCGAGCCACTCAATCTAATAAGGAAGGGGATTAACGCGTTCAAAGCTAATAGCGTCGCTCCTCATAACGTCTCACCTGGCCGCGGTGTCCTCCGTTATATTCAGAAGCGTCTTGACTCCGTCTTCCAAAACATCTATGACCTCAGTTACGTTGTACTTGGTCGTCAGATTGAATTCCAAGTTATTGACTAGAGTGTCTTCGAGTTGATTCGTGTCGAAGGAGAAGCGATACTTGCCATCAGTGTCCTTCGGCCCGGTGATTATCTCGAAGAGGGCGGTGATATCGCCGTCGACCGGGAGGGAGCCATCATCTCCGGACGGGAACCAATTATCATTTTCTAGGTTATATTTGATATTTGGCCAGTCTATTCGGAGCGAGAAGGGAATCGTGTCGTTAATGGCGTAAGAACCGAAGCGCAGCGCATGGGTGTGGTCATTGAAGGTGTCGAGCATCTCCTGAGAGAGATCGGAGGAAGTCTTCAGCGAACTGTCCCACAACCAATCAGCCCTTTCGTTGATGTTGGCGCCTTCCACGAGCCGGTCGAATGAGAGTTCCTCCTGACCGCTGTCGGGAATCCCACTTGCTCCGCCTCCCACGAGGATTTGCGTCTTGGCGGGCTTCTTGAACGCCTTGCTGTTGGTGTAGGTGTAAAGGTCAGCGCTGAGCGGCATAGGGGGTCCCGCGAGAGGAACCTCGAGGGTCAAAATTAAGAGGACCAAAGAGACGAGAATAGCCGGTAGCACGAGCATGAAGAACGAGGCCTTGAGATCCCTCTTCTGCACGTCCCACCGTTTCCGCAGGAGGATGCGAACTTGGCCGGAGAAGTTCGCCGGCAATATTTCATCGTCCGAGCGGTTACGGACGGCTTGCTCGAAGTCACCGAGGGCGCTGAGCTCTACTTGCCCTTCGTGCTCTTCATCGGCAACGCGAGTGGGGCTAATGTTGGAGGCGGCGTTCGAGAGGCGCTCGCCAACGGAAAATAACATCTTGCTCATCGACATTTGTTGGTGTTTCCCGCTAATGAGAGATCGGGACTCATTGCGGGGGGTAGTCTGAGGAGTCGATCCGACACTGATGTCGTCCAAGTCGCCGATGCTGAGGCTGGAGCTGGTGTTGACGCTGAGGCTGTTGCCGGTGTCTACACCCTCGTCAGCTAGGCGTATAAAAACCTCCTCGAGAGTGGTGTTGCTGATTCCGTAGCCTCCGATTTTCAAGGCTTCCTTCGCCCCTCCAGGCATCTCGAAAGTCTTGAACATCTCCGGGAACCTGCCCTCGGTGCCAGCTGGAAGGCGATAGTTAACTTCATTGCCGGCGACGTTGATGACGTCCACGGAGGGGACAAACTTCTTCAAAAAGGTCGCAATGCCCTCAGTCGTCTCGGGCCCCGGATTCTCGGTGACAAAGGTGATGTTGTAGCCAAGACCGAACCTTTTCTTGAGGAATGTGGACGAGCCGACGCACTGAAGCTTGCCCGTTTGCATCACAGCGATTCGGTCGGATAAGATGTCCGCCTCGTCCATGAAGTGGGTGGTGAGGAGGGTGACACGTCCTTTCTTCCTCTTTCTGAGAAGCTCCCACGTCGCGCGGCGGCTATAAGGGTCCATTCCGGAGGTTGGCTCGTCGAGGAGGAGGAACTTGGGGTCTCCGCAGAGACTCACCGCGACACTGAGCTTCCTCTTCATTCCTCCACTGAGCGCCCCGCTGAGGGTTTCTAACTTGTCAGCGAGGCCGACGTCGGCCGCGGCCTTCTTCACCTCCTCTTTCGAGGGGCTCTTGCTCTTGATCAAATTGAAGAAGACAATGTGTTCTCTGACCGTGAGCTCCTGAAAGAGGACGTTGTGCTGCGGGCAGATGCCCATGCTGTGACGGGCGTTGAGCAAATCGGTGGAAATACGCTTGCCATAGATGACGCAGTCGCCGCTCGTGGGCGGGTAGAGGCCTGTGAGCACTGAGATAGTCGTCGTCTTGCCGGCCCCGTTGTGCCCGAGAAGGCATATGATTTGGTTCTCGTACATCGTCAAGCTAAGGCCGTCGACAGCCCTCTTCTCGGCGCCCGAGTACTGCTTGACGAGGTTCTGGATTTGAACCATGGGCTGGAAGCCGCCGCCGACGCTGTGACGAGCCGAGGAGCGAAATTACGAGTTAGAATTATGTATGTGCTGGGTCCCAGCTCCTCAAACAGTATGCAACTTCTTACCTCTCGTAGTTTTGGCTGGTTTCCCTGTCGTCGAAGACCGCGGTGTACTTGGCACTGTCGCCACCCCTGACGAGGTCGATAAGGCCAGACCAGTAGCTGGGGAAGAGGAGGAAGAAAGGGTTCTTGGAAACACCGAATTGGCCGGGCACGATTTGATCCGTGTACCAGCTAAGAAAGAAATAGAAGACGGCATCGAAAGCCATCATCATGAGGCACGTTCTGAAAGAGTAGGCCCCCTCATCCATATTAAACTTTTGAACTGCGACGAGCGAAGCGACGAGTTAGCGAGTTAGAATTGTGTTGAATTGTGTTGTATTGCAGTGGTATAAACGATCTCCATATTCTCAGCTCACCTCCGACCTCGGCGTACTCGTAGTCTGAGAGGATGTCCGCCCCGAAGGCGAACGCCGTGCAGGGGAGGAGGGAGGCGAACATCTTGCTGTCCTCGGCCTCGTACCGATTGCTCCCGTAGAATATCCACCTAGGCATGAGACTCGCGAAGAGCGCAACCGGGCCTATGATGGCGGCGAGCTTCGCCTTGCTGAAGAAACTCGCCACGAAGAAGCTGAAGCCGATGACGCTGGCGCAGAAGAGCCAGATATACATGAACATGAGCGTGGTGTCGGAATTGGGGAGGAAGGTGCTGGAGATTGTGTACGAGACTAGGATGGCGATGACGGTGAAGGTGACGTAGGCCGTAACGATCCAAGACATCCAGTGGACCCATGGCTTCACGCCCAGAATGAGCATGGTTTCCTTCATCCTGGATTCCTTCTCCTCCACGACGGCCTTCACCAGACGGCTCATGGGGTACAAGAACCCCATGCTAATCGCTAGGCCGAGCAAGTAACCCACGGCAGTGTAAAATATGTTCTGCGAGGAGCAAAGCCACGAGTTAGAATAAAGTAGTGGAGATATTGGCCTCAGTGGCGCCTCACCTGCTCGAAGTCGGGAGTGGGCATCGGCATTGAGAAGTAGTCGAGAGACCCTGGTAGCGGGTTCGTGGCGTCGCATCCGGACGTGGCGAAGACGTAGTCGGCGAGAGTGCGCTGAATCGTCAAGAAACCGGAGAGGTAGTAGCGCTGGTACCGCCTGCTGAGCCCTCGAGCTATCCACCTCGTGACCCTGGAAGTGTTCGGCAGGGTCGTGTAGTTCATACGAATGGTGAAGTCGAGGTTGTCGGGGTTGTAGATCGTTGAACCTAGGTCGATCAGCACGAACGCCCTCTCGTTGAGATTATCGTTGATGTAGTCGATGGCGGCGTCGGCGTTACTGTGAGTTCGGGTGGTAACTTGAGGAAAAGTCGTGAGGGTTTTGTTGCACCAGTCTGCGACCCGAGGAGCGAAGCGACGAGTAAGAATGAATGTATGTCATCAGCGAATAGCGAAGTAACGGGCTATAATGAAATCAATTCCTAGTTGTTGTCGTCGTTCACTCCTCGCAGCCTCTCACCTATAAAATCGTCGGCCAAAGGGCCGGAAGGCACCACGTGCATGGTCCCCAGGGTGAACAAATTGCCCCACATCCTGCCGTACTCGTTGTTGTTCAGAAGCTCGTTGTACGTTTCGTCGTCCAGCGAATTGGTCAGCAGCGTGCCAGCTCCTACGAACTGATCGAAGGTCGGAATCGGAAGGGGCGATCTAAAATATCTGTTGAACCCCCATCTGAGGTTGATGATACTATTCGAACTGGATTCGTCGCTACCCTCCTCGTCGTTTTCTGTGTCGGCGTCCTGGTTTTCCCTCTCCGCCGACCAGAAGTTCAGGGAGTTTATGCAGTCGACATCTAGGTCGGATTGAGGGAGGTCAGAGAGGCAGCTCCTGGTGGCAGGCGATATGTCGCCCTCGTTCTCTACAGGTGCGACAGTGGAAGCGCAGTAAGAGTTTATGTACGATTCGCAGGACTCGGCGGGAGAGACCAGGATTTCGTCGAGGTCGGGGGCGCTGCTCTGAATGATGTTGAGGATGTCCCCTATAGGGCCGGGGAGAGTGACTTTCAGGTTGGTGTACTGTTCAGAGTCGATCATGGTAATCTCGGAGAGGTTGAAGGCGAACACCAGCACCGTGATCATCAGTACGGGAGAGAAAATCTCGCAGAACGTTGTCTGGGTTGGGGAATGAGTTGGGGAATGGGTTGGGATGTGTGCAGAGAGAGGAATGACGAATAGGAAAAAGTTAGAACTCGGGTTAGAAAATCTTCTGACCTGGCACTCAGACGCGGGCTGCCAGTGAGTGGCGGTCGAGGAAGCCGTCGGCACTTCGTTCTCACCTTCGGCGTTCTCGTCTTTGCTATTGTATTTTTCCACAGGAGGGCTCTAAATTGGTTCATCGAGGAGGGCGCATGGCTCGAGCTGCTAGAGCCTCGGCTCGGATTCGCCGACTCCTCCATCATTACTGCGGAACGCGATGGCATAGTGGTGGCTAGAGATGGGATGATCAGAATATACGATAGTGCAGGTAAGCGACAGTTGGGTGGCAGTTCGTTCAAGAGGCGCGGACGGGGATGGAAAGGCAAAAAAAGATAGAGATCACAAGAAAGGCGCAAAAGGACTGATAAAGCGTCAGATAAAGTTCTGACACTTCAGACGCGCAAATAAATTGTGTGACCTCCTCATTAAGTGTTTTCTTCGCAGTATTCGTCGTTTGAACGTCTAGACGCACAAGGAGGGTCCCCAACTTGTTCAAATTAGTTCCGCCTTGGCCCTCCAACAAGTTTTCTCTATCACAGCCCGCAACTGAGCCCAAGACGCGCTCTCACAAGTATAGAAATAGCGCCCATCGCCAGATATGGGAATCGTAGGTCTACTTCAGCAGCTCAAACAGCTGACAATCCCTAGTAATGTCACAAATTACCGCGACAGGGTGAGTCGTTTACCCTCCCGCCGACCTCTACACTTTAAAAACCCCTTATTCTCTGACAAGCCGGCGCCGCCTGACTGATTTCAAACCTGTTTCTGCTCTATCTAACCCTTCAACCCGGCTCCGAATCCGCCTCCGATCTCAGACCCTCGCCGTAGATGCCTCGTCCTGGCTCCACAAGGGCGCGTACTCCTGTGCGGAGAGGCTGAACGAGCCCAACGGCGAGAACTCGCAGAAACAGCGCTACGTGGGCTACGTGATGAAGCGCTGCAACGAGCTGATTGAATACGCGGGCGTCAAGAGGATCGTTTTGGTTTTCGACGGGAGCAGGTGTCCCCTGAAGTCTGATACCAATGCGGACAGACGAAGGTGAGTAAGAGTTTCGATGACCAATGTTTAGGCCAGAGTGTCCCTCCTCGGAGCGAGGCGAATATTTTGGGTTTAAAAGGAAGGGTGTGGTTTCCACAGCACGTCGCTTTGTTCCTCGGCTCGCGGCTTCTTACCTCCATCACACGCTCACGACAAACACAACACAACACAACACCCAACCACAACCCCTGCAGCAAGAGAGAGGCAAATCTGAGAGAGGCTAGGAGGATGAAAAGCCTGGGCAGGCACAAGGAATCTCAGAAGCTGTTCTCTATGTGCGCTTTTGTGACTCCTTTGATGACCCGTCACTTGACGACTGCGATAAAGAAGCAATATGGCGTCAGCAAGGACGCCAAGGTTCAGTGGGTCAACGCCCCTTACGAGGCCGACAGTCAGTTGGTGAAGCTCTGCACAGACGGAGTGGCGGATGTGGTGGTCAGTGAGGACAGGTGAGATTTATATTATTATATATATACTCGAACGCACAGCGCGCTCCGACCAAAAACCAAAACTAATAATAACTCTTCGTTCTCAGCGACATTCTGCTTTATTGCGTTAGCGGAGGCTGGAAGGGTGACGTTATATACAAGCTCGATAAGGCCAACGGAGAGTGCGAGGTGATCAACATGAGCTGGTTGATGGAGGACACAGACTTCCTGGCCGGCTTGAAGGGGGACTTTGCGGGTTACCTTCGACTGTTTCGAACGCACGAGAAGCGCCACGGGACAGGCAGGAGAATGTTCATCCAGGCGTGCGTGCTCTCGGGATGCGACTACGTGCCTAGTTTGCCCGGGGTGGGAATCGTCGGCGCGTTCAAGATGATCGTACAGGCCGCTGATAGGGGAGGTGAGAAGCTGCGGGGACAAAGCCAAAACTAGGAGGAGCGAAGCGACGAGCTGGGAATGTGACATCGCTTCGCTCCTCGCTGGAAATGCGTCGTTACCTCTTGTGCTGTTGGGGATTATTCTAACATGTCGCTTCGCTGGCTGCTCGTCGCAGGCGGTGAGAGGATCAAGTTCTGCCTCGCGGGGAGGAAGGGGATGGGGAAGATTCAAGAGAAGGGCAACAACAATGATGGAGACGAGGGCTTCTTCAAAACCGTGGTGAAGGACCCGGTGGCGTACGAGGAACTTTGCATGAAGGCGGAGGCGGTGTTCTTCTACCACAGGGTTTACGCCGTGAGCGACAACAAGTGCGTCACCTTCATCCCCGTCGACAAGACCGCGGACCCTTTGAACGGTGGCGTCCCCTCCCTTGCCAGGTGGGGCGAGGCCTGCGATTTCATCGGTCCCGTGATTGAAGGCGAGGATGTGATGAAACTCGGGAACGCCACCGTGGGCATGGAGACAGTCGAGCCGAGGAAGACGAGCACCTGGATCAACGCCAAGAGCAACAGAGGCAACAGGGGTGAGAAGAATCCGAAGAATAGCGACAGGGCCGCGTTTTCGTCAGGCTTCAACCTGGGCGACGACGACGACGACCACCAGCCCCCCACGAAGCCTCTGCACGTGCCCAAGAGGCTCGAGAAAGGCAAGAGAAAGAAAGATAACCAAAGAGGTTCTAGGTGCGGGCCGGGTTCCAAGACCGTTGAACAGCTGTCCGCCTTCAAATGCAAAGGTCAGACACAGAAGCCTCAGTCGGTGGCTCGTAGAGTCACCATAGACCCACCCCCTTTGGGGCTCGGGAGCGACACTAGTGATAGCCAGGAGATAGAGGAGAGGGGAGGGGAGAGGGCGACGACGAAGAGCAGTAAGTTCTTCGTAAAGGAGGAACGGTCTCTTTTCTCGCAGAGCGAGTGCTCGGACGAAGTGTTGGACGACCCGACGAACCACGAGTCGCCAGCTCTCTTGCAGAAGAAGCGACCCGCGATTCCTTCGCTCTTCGGCAGGAGGGAGGGGAGCGGGGCGGCATCGAAACCGAACTTCAATACCACTAGTTTCAATTCGACGAAAAAGAAGAAGGGGCTGAATATATTCGCTCAGTTTGTGAATACAAGTAACAATAAGCAGAAGGGAGGAGGGGACGGAGAGGGAGAGAAAGGGAAGAAGCCGAGCACCTTCTGGCAGTCGAGTGGCAAATTCTCGCTGTCCCAGTCGAGCGTGTGCAGCAGTGAAAAGGAGAACCTTCCCTTGTACCCGGGGGCGGAGGAGAACGGGAAGAAAGCGAAGGGAAAGGAGAAGAAGAGCAAGCTGGCGATGAGCCTTTCGCGATTCAAGTTCACGAAAAAGACTCAGGGAGAGGGAGGCGCGCCGGTCAAGAAGAGGAAAATTGAATGAATCAGAGATATTATTATATTATATATTGAGCTAAGTAATTTGCAATGAATGTGGTACTGGGTCATTTATTTTTATTTATAATTATTGGCTTTCGTTGTTGTTGTCGTCCAGTCTTTGTTGATCTTCCAGAAACTGCTCAAGACTCCGCTGACTGTTATTATTACAGAGACAAAAACTATTAATTTTGCCATTCTCCCATGAAGCCCGTTCCAGTCGGATTGCTCCGCCTCCATGGCGTAGAGGACCGGCAGAGCTAGAGTCAGCGGTACAGTCGTCAACGCCCCGATCAAACTCGTTAAGTCTTCGAAGAATGGAATCCCATTGCTCACTGCCCACACGAAAAAGCACGTTGCGAAAGCCACTTTGGACGAAGGCACGTTAAATTTGTTGGAGAATGAGTGACAGAGACACTGGTTATTGATTGTGAAGCTAATTACTAGATGCACCGAAAGCAGCAAGCCAGCAATTCGTTTCATGAGCGAGCCATCCTTGAGAACGTTTAACAGCAACGGTGGAACGGTGGAAGGCGCTACCAGGATCGTAATGACGTAAAAGAGCCCGTACATGGCCAAGGCGACGAAGAGCGCCTCGTTGATTTTAAGTTTGGAACTGGAGTCCATGGACTTCCGCACGTTAAGGAGCAATTTCTGGGAGGAGACGGCGAAGGAGATTCCGGACAAGGAGCCCGGTATTTGGAAGGGCGAAATAGCAGTAGGGGGGGGTTGGTCGGCAGTGGTTTTCGCACCGATGAGGGATAATAAGACAACCACGAGAATGGTGGTTATTGAAACGTACGTTGGTGCCTTCCCTAACTTCGCCATCGAGTTCAATCGCAAGCTTAGAGCTATGAGGATGGATACAATTAGGAACGTTAGGATGGAGGAGGGTACTGTAAGGGGGTAGAGTAAGGAGGAGAACGACGTCGAGATCGTGAGAAGATACGACCCCATCACGAGAATCAGGTTGGTATAGTATATTGTAAGGGTTAGGTTGGGAAGTGTTGTCAACTGCGACAATTCAAGGAGATCAAGGATCGGAGGGACGTGGTGTCTCTGCTCTACTATGGACGCGGCTTGGGTCAGCCTCGCTCCGGCGTAGTAATTGACCCCGATGTTGAGGGCGAGGTACGACAAGCCCCACGGCTTCGTTATGACGCTACAGAAGAACGGAAGAGCGAGGATTCCGGTGCCGACCACTTCAGCGGAGATGAGGAGGCCCGCAGCCCATGGAGAAGTAATTGAGGGTGTGGAGGTGGAGGAGCTGGGGGAGCTGGAGGAGTTGAAGGAGGGGCCCGAGGAGGAGGGCGACAGAAGGGTGGCGGCTTCCAGCGGTTGAGGGTCGTCTTCCATTGCTACCGCGATGGAAGGATGGTCGGATGCCATCGAAAAATGGGAGGCTTGTTTTCAATAGACAAAGCGGGTGATGCGCTTTAATAATTAATAAGTAGAGGGATTATGATATGATATGAGCGGGAGCGTTAGGAAATTTGCGAGGCTGTAATACAACGTGATTTTCGAGCGAATTCAGTTTTTAGGCTGTTAAAACATTTTCTTGTTATATTTTGGTCATATTCTTCCTTTTCAAATCTTTAGAAGGAATAATTTGCCATCGAAAAGTATTAAAAGATATTTGAAGTTGTTCTCAAAAATTGATCTTCATAAGTTCCCAATTGTCAAAAATGTGTTCTCATACCTTCTTAAATATTCTAAATATTCTAAATATGATGCTTATTAGGTTCATAAATTTTTTATCATGAATTTTCATGCAAAAATTGGCCAAGAAGGACTTTTTTCGAAAAGTCAAAAAGAAGTGTTTATCTTTAATAGGCTTTTAAATTAATAATATACCATAATTGACCATCAAAATTTCCCTGTCGCGAGATGTAATTTTCTCTGGGAAACTAAAATCCGAAAACTGCGCTCAACACTTTGTCTCCGCCGCCCTGAAATCACCCCCAATATTTCTTACCACCTAAAATCGCCCCCCTCCCCCCTGAGAGCAAGTGTGTCCGCACAAAAATCAAATTATTACAAATTTCCCAAACAAAATGTCCGCCATGCCCTCATGGGATCCGTGCTTAGACCTGGACGTGCCGATATGCAAGCCGGTGAACCCTCAGAACGCGCGCCCCCCGCTCCCTCCCAAACCGAACGAGCCGTCCCCGACCCCGATGCCCGACTGGCGCACCACAGTTGACCCTGGCCTTTCCAGCAGGGCCAAGACTCTGAACAGCCCCAAGCCCGTGTACACCATGGCCGTGCGCGAAAAGATCCAGGCCCTCCGGAGGCAGATGAAACCAGCGGATTCGGTTCTCCCTTCCGCCGCCCAGCAGCAGCTCCAGCAGAACACGGCCGACAAGGCCAAGGACGAGTATGTCGAAAACACCTTCATAATAGATGTTCGGAGCCAGGCGGAGATATCTGCGCACGTTATCAACGGCAGGGCGTTCACGCTCATCCGAGGCGGGATTCCTTTTCCTTTGGCGCTGATGGAGAAGGTGGGCGAGGAGCGATCAGCGTACCCCGAGCCCTTGTGCGACGATCCTGGCATCAAGGAAAAGGAGGTGAGAAACTTCAAGGAACGTCATGATGAGTGGAGGAGGTGTTACCAGCATTATGCCAACGAACATTCGTTGCTTGTTGCTTCACTCCTCGCTAAAAGTTCCAGTCTACATACCGACGCCCCTTCAATCACGCAGTGATTGTAGTAGCATCAGTCGAGCATGCTTCCACTTGCAGAAACATGTCGATGACGATCACTACATCTTTATTCTAACTAATCGCTTCTACTTTGCTCGCTCCGTTCGCCACTGTCCTACCCCCCCCCACCCCACACCCTACGTTCGTCGCAGATCCTTGTCTCGTGCACAGATGGAATGACCTCCGTCCTCGCATGGAACGTGCTGAAAAACGCCTGCGGCTTCTCCAATGTCAAGGTAATCCAAGGAGGTATCCAGGCCTGGGCGGCCGCCAAGCTCCCCCTGATCTCCACCACCCTGCTCGACATAAGTTCTGACGAGGAGGAGGACGATTAGCCACACAGCAAACCAAAAACCGAACCACACAAACTCAACCTGAGAACCAAGAAGATAAAATATACATGAGAATTTTTGATGATGAAATCAACAGTATTATAATTACAACATGTACCAATAATATCCAAATCCAATCCAATAATAGCAATCCAGTGCGTAAACCAACAGTCAACGACGCAACGCATTTAAAACTGGTTGGGGTCAGGAAGATTGGTTAGCACCGCAAAGGCGCCGGCTCCGAGAACGCCGAGCCCAGCCACTGCGATGACGCCGTTCTTAATTTTCTCGCCGCTGCTCTTGCTCTCGACTTCCATCTTGGGCTCAATGGCCCAGACGTTGGACTTGCCGTCCTGGTCAACGGAGACACCGCGCTCGACGCCATCGTCGGCCATGTGCAGGGCAGTGGTGGGAGAGAAGGAGGCCTGGCGGACGAAGGGGGTGGGGGCGAGGCCTGCGGAAACAGTTTCGAGAAGTTCAGAGTTAGCGATTTTTCATATTTCCATTTTCACCCCATCGACTCTTCGGCCCATCCCGAGTAAGCGCTAATTGCCAGCACAACTACAGCACCGCCAGCCTTAACCCCAACCACCGATCAATACCGGTCACATGACCACAAATAGCACGCAAACAGCAGCCTCCCTCGCCGCACTCCGGCCCCAACCCTCCTCAATCCTCACTGTAAGTCGGCCACCTACGGCCCAAAGTTGTCAAACCAGAATGCCCTCAATTTCGCCCCAATCCCGCCTCCAACCTATTTCTCACCGAAGGTGTTCGCGGAAACGATGCAGGAAGCGAGGACGAGCGATGTGGTTTTCATTGTTGCGGGTGGAAGGCTGTAGTTGACGGCTGTAGTTGATTGCAAATTGAGGGCAATATTGACCTGGTGGCATGATTTCTGGATTAAAAGAATCGCAGATTCCATCTCCTAGCCGCCACCAAAATCACAACTATGCTTTCCATCACCCTAGCCTTCCTAGTCCTCCTCCTCTCCCTGCCCCATGGCTCCTCATTCGCCCCCCAGCTGTCCAATAACCTTGCCACCAACTTCGGCCGAGCTGACTCGCGTGTTACCCCCGCACCTTCAGCCTTTTCCGTGAACTCGTCGGCCAGATCGAGATCAAGGAGCCGCGCCTTTAGCACGAGCCTGAATAGCGAAGACGCCAAGGAAAGCAGAGAGAAATTCGACGTAGCCGACGGTCTAGTCGGTGAGTAATGAGATCCCGACCATTTCCCGACCACTTCGACTCCCCCGCCCCCCCTTTACTCTCCCCCCCCCCCCACCACTCTCACCCCCCTATGCCCCCCCCCCACAGACCAATCCGAGCGCCCTCCCAATCCCCTGAAGCCCCTAACGGACTTGCAGCTGGCCGAGCAGAGGAAGGGCCTGACGGTGCTCGAGGAGAAGTGGAGGAGGGAGAGGGAGCAGGAAGAATACGATAACGCGCGCCTCCTGGGCTGGACGAAGCAGGCCGAGATGTACAACGGCCGCTTCGCTATGTTCTTCCTCGTCGTGGGGCTCCTGACGGAGAAGTGGACTGGCGTCACCATGCCCGGCCAGATTGAGGAGCTGTTGAGGATTGCCGGCATCATCGAAATGTAAACAGTAAAAAAACAGCTAACCAATGATTCTTAATGCCAAAGACGCTGCGAATTTTCATGTTCGTCTCCCCCCACGCCCCCCCGACCCTCCGAAACTCCCCCCCAACCAATCCCCACGCAAACCCAACCCAAATCATAACCAACCCTAACCCCCACCCGCCTGCATCCCGTTCAACTCGCTCTTCAGCTGCTCTATTTCCTCCGCTAAGTTTGCGGTCTTCTTCTTCTCCCTGTCCCAGCCCTTTTTCATCTCGTCCGTCTGCACCTTCTGCTTCTGCTGGATCTTCCCGCTCTCGGCGATTTTCTTGTTTGCCGCCTCCAGCTTCTTCTTCTCCTCTTCCAGCTTAATCCCCCAAGCCTTCTCGCTCTCCTCCACTTCCTTCTGCTTCCTCCGCATCTCGCGCTCCTGCTCGTCCTTGCCCTTCGAGTGTCCGTCCGCCTTCTCGCCCATGGCGGCCAGGTCCCTCTGCAGCTTCTTGACTTGCGCCTCGAGCTCCCCGCACCTTGCCTCGGCCTGCTTCGTCTTCTCCCCGGCGTCGCTGTGGGCCTTCGCCAGCGCCTCTCCGTTGGCGCTCATCTTGCCCTGGAGCTCCCCGTTCATGGCCTCCAGCGTCGCCAGCTTCTTCTTGTACTGCTCGAGCGTCTCCTTGGCCTCGTCGCTCTCCCTCAAGACGGCGTCGAGCTTGTCCTTCTGGGCCTTTACCATCTCGGCGATCTCGGCGTCCTTCTGTGCCTTCTCCTCTTCGGCGCTCTGGATGTCGAATTCGAGCCGAGAGATCTCCTCCTCGAGCTGGAGCGTCTTGGCCTGCTCGTCCAGCTTGCTCAGGTTCTGCTTCTTCTGGGTGTCCTTCACCTCCTCCAGGGCGGCCTTCACCGCCGAGTTCTGCTCCACGAGCATCTCGAAGGACTTTACGACCTCCTGGTACCAGCCCTCGATGGGCTCGGCGGTCTTACCCTCGAGGCCTCTCACAAACGTCGCGAACGTCACGAACTGAGAGGACATCTCGTTCAGGTCTTCCTTCTGCTTCTTGTGATCGGCCTGCACCATCTTCAGCTGCGTCTGAAGCTGCTCGATGGCGGTGAGGGACATCCTCGTATTGCGAAGTTTCTCCTTCTTCAAATCCTTTATTGAGCTGGCAGCCGACTCCAGCACCCTCTCGTTGTCGGCGTTCAAGTGAGCGATCTGCGATGAGCGTGAAGATTGGGTTAGATACTACTGCAGGTACCTCGTCGCTTCGCCCCTCACTGTCGCTCCGTTGTCACTCACCTCGTCCTCCTTCTCGCCGATAGTATCGTTCAACCCACGAATAGTAGCGTCATAAGTCGCCCTCTCGTTGGCGAAGGTCGCCAGCATTTCCTGATTCGCCAGGTTGTTCTTGCTCAGCAAATCGTGCAAGCCGGACATCTCGCTGTCCAAACCGTCAATCTTGCTCTCGTACCCACTCTTTAACTCCTTGAGCTCGATTGACCTCTTCTGGATCTCCAAGCTGTGCTCCTGGGCCAGCATCCTCATCTCCTCAACCACCTTGGCGTTCTTCTCCTGCGCTGTAGCGAGCTGTTTCTCGTTCTGCAGTTTTGTCTCGACCCTCGCCTTCGCGTAAGACTCGTTCTGCGCACGAAGATTGACGTTAGCTAACTTGAAATTCGCAGCGATGATAGTGCTGAGACCAGCTGCAAGTAGCTACTAGCAGCTCGTCGCTTCGCTTCCGCAGCCTCTTTCTCACCTTGGCCTGCGCGTTCTCCAGCTCTTCCTCCAGCTTGGGAATCTTCAGAAGCTCCTTGTCTAGCTGCCTCTTGAGCGCGGCCACCCTCTCCTCGGCCTCCTTCTCGCCCTCCTGGGCCTCCTTCAGCTCGTCCTCCAGGTCGGCAATTTCTAATTCACTGTTCTCGGCCCTGCTAGCGTTCTCATCCCTCTCACTCTCACAGTTCATCAGAGCCTGCTCCATCCTCGCCAGCTCTTCCTCGAGCGCCTTCTCTCTTGCGAGGCACTCCTCGAACCCGGCCTTCTCCGTCGCCAGCTGTTCGCTCAGCTTCGAGATCTCCTCTTCGTCCTCCAAAGTCTCCGCCCTCAGCTTCTCCGTCTCGCCCTCCAAAGTCGAGTTCTTCTGCCTCAGCTCGTCAGCCTCTTGCACCAGACCAGCGTTGACGTTCTCGAGGGTGCTAATTTTGGCGTCCCTGTCCTGCAGCGCCTGGGTGGCGTTGGCCCTTTCCTGCTCCAGCGCCGCCTTCAACTGCGCTATCTCCTTGTTTGAAGCTTCCTCCTTTTGCTTCTGAGCCTCGATGATTTTCTCCTGCTCCTCCTCGGCCTTCTCGGCCTCCTCAAGCTCCCTCTTCAGTCCGCCCATCTCCACCCTCTCCTCCTTGAGCTTCTCCCCATTTGTCTTTGCGACCTCATTTGCAACTTCGAACTTCCTCCTCCACTCGCTCGCCTCTGTCTTTGCTGATTCTGCCACCTCCAACGCCTGCACCAACGCCTTCTTCTTGTCCTTCAAATTTGCCTGCGCGTCCAGCTGCGCATCCTCTAGCTTTCCCATCTCCGCCAGCAACTGGTTGTTGAAGTCCATCTGCTGTTGCAGCTGATCCACAAAGACCTGCAGCTCGCTTTCATCGAGCTTGCCATCTCCGTCCTTGTCCATAGCCGCCATCATATCCTCCACCTCAAATGTTCCATCTCCGTCAGCGTCAAGCTTGGCGAAGACATCCTGCGCGAGGGGGGAAATTGGCAAGGCGAGCAGGGTGTGTTTTGTGAGACTTAAAAGCATAGGATAACCTCCGTGGGGTCAACGCTCTCCCCTTTCCCCTCTTTCTGCTCTTGCAGCCGTCAAGAAGTAAATCCAAACAAACGAGCAGCGACATTCAGACTAAAACCCCCAATAGAACTTCGCATCCAACCCCTCAACCCCCAATGGCCCCTCTCCAAGCCCTGGACGGTCCTCTGAGTCCCCCCTAACTGTCCGCCCATCAGTTGGTATTATAACCATCTTCCCGTTGTCCACCCCCAATTGCTTACCGCCTGAGCCTTCATGGCATCTTTCGAATTCATGCTATTTCCCAGACGTCAGTTCAGTTAATCGTTGGTGTAAAACTGAAATTCTTAGAAAATTTTGCAGGGGATGGGGGATGGGGTATGGGGCAAAGCAAAAGAGACTCGTTACAAAATTTTGCAATATTGCGTGACATCGAAATATTTAAGAAAGAGCACATTCCGACGAGCCACTTAACTAGGCCTCTACCCTTTTTACCTACGCCCCGCTTCTTAAAGGTGAAAAAAATTGCCGACACTGACCCAACCGCCCAATTCCAACTCCACCCATGTTGACCCCAAACCTCTAACTCCTAGCTGAACCCCCGCCCACTTAAACCCCCCCCACGTACCCGACGTAGCCAGAATGTCTCAGCATTGGAGACGTAACCAGGCCCCGGCCCCTTACATTCAACCTTGGGATCGTCAAGAAGTGGCAGTCCGCATGAAGGAGCAGAAGTGGCGCCTCTCAAAGTCATCAATCAACTTTGGCGGAAACGAGTGCGATTGGTCGACAACGCTGAGACCAGATTTTGCCAAGGGTAGCCCCGTTCCGGCCAGGCCTGCGCCTCCGCCGGCGAGCGGTATCAGCTACAATGCTCAGCAGGGTCTGTACAAGAACGAGAGTAAGGTCTCCCTTGGCTCAGATGCCGTTGAGTACGTGCGCTCGAATGCCATGCCGAACCTGCAGCAGACGCACGGCGACTGGCAGGACTATAGGGGGAAGAAGGACGAGGTGTTTGCTGGTCTAATCCGCAAGAGCAGTTTGAAGCTTGGGAGCGACAAGGTGAGAGATAACATTCCCCCACGGGATTTGACAAAGTCACCCCTAACCCTAATGCACTGCAGTGGTTCTACACCAAGTCGACGATGAGAGAGATGCTGGAGGAGAGTGCCAAGTACGGGTACGCCGTGGACATGAAGGCAATCGCCGAGCAGAGGGCCAAGAATACGGAAATCAAAAAGGCCCTTCGGCGGTCTCAGATCACACTTGGCACGGAGAAGACGACCGACTATTTCCAGGCCAACGCGCTTCCCAACTATACGTCCCAGCAGGTGATTGAAACGAGACAAAAGTCCGCTCTCGACCCCAAACTTGCCAAGGAACTGCGCAAGACGAACTACGTCCTCGGAGACGACAGGCTCATGGAGTACACTAGCGTGATGCGAGACCAGTTCCCGGTGATGAAGAACGACACAGACTTCGCAGCGATTAAGAAGAAGCAAGCTGAGCTCGTCACCCAACTGCGGTCGACGCAATTCACGATTGGAGATGGGAGCCCCGTTGTGTACAAGAAGACAAGCGAGATGAAGAATTGGTATCTGCCGGAAACTTACGACAGGCCGAGGACTCCTGCTCTGTAATGATTTTTGTTTGTTGTTTTAGTTGACTCTGTTGTGTAGTGTGTTGTTGGATAGTTAACGTGTTGAACGCGCATTTGATATTTCAAAGTTTCGATTCATGTATGTTCTCATATTTTTTGCTCATTCTCCCTCCTTCAAAAAGTGCACCACGCCTTCTCGGCTCGCAGTCGCCAACTGCCCAAAGATGGGATTCCATTGAACGTCAACGACGGCGCCGTCTTTAACCTCCCTGCCGTCGTTCAGAGATTCCACCACCCCCCTCCCGCCTCCGCCTCTCAAGTCGTACAGGCAACCTCCGTCTTTCCCCTCGCCCCCCACGGCCAAATACCGAAGGCAAGGGCTCAAGCTAACTCGACATTGTTCTCGCCTATTCACGTGGCCCGTGAAACTGGCAGCCGGCTGCGCCGAGCGGATATCCCACAACCTGACCAGCCCGTTGTTGTCGGTGGAGCTTGCACCCAATAGGTTGAACTCCGCCCCTTCACCGTTGCCTACCACGGGCAAGCAGAGACTATTGCACACCCTCCGTCCACACCCCTCGGGGACACTCCAGTACTCCTTGCCACTCGACACGTCGAAGCACTTAATAGAGCGATCTTTCAAAGCTAAAAATGTAAAGTGAGACGACTCCGAGTTGACGTTCACCAAGCCCAAGATACTGCTCCCGCACGAAGTGCCGAAGACCTTCTTTACTTTGCCTCCCACTGGCTCGTAAGCCAGCACTCCAAACTCGTCCCCCTTGCTCTTGACCAAGAACTTGTTGCCGTAGAAAAAGTTAATGTTGTTGTCGTCTTCGCCCAATTTCAGCGTGGGCCGGAGCGAGGATTGCTTTGAATTTGACTTATTCAGGTCGTAAACGCCATTCTTATACGCGATCAAGTTGTTGTTATTGAAGGTCACGTAGTTGTAGCAGTCATTGTAGTCCGTCTCATGTTGTGGCTGTATAAGAATCGGGTTGATCTTGTTCGCATTGTTATTCGCCTTGATGTTGGGCAGTTTGATTATTTCAACGTTACAGTCAACCCGTTTGACGGCGAAGTACGTGGACAGGTTGTTGTAAGATATTTGCGAGATTGTATTGGAAGCGCTGGCTTCGCTGTTGGTCCTGTAAGTGTGCTCGTCTTGGTGCTTGTTTAGCACGCCGCAGTCAACAGGATAAGACCGCTTCATTCGCGTGTCGTTGAGCTTTCTAATCTGTAGCTTTTTCTTCAAAATAGATGAATTCAAGGCGGCGGCCGCCAAGCGCGGACTCGTGCCAAGTTTTAGCTTTGGCTGCATGACCCCGTAGCCAGATGATTTGGGGTTATTCACGCGGCTAGACCGCATGGTGCTCCCTTTGGTCTTGCCCCCCTTACCCCCCGGAAGGGGGGGGCGGGGCTGATCCATTGTTACATTTAAACAGCTCGTCGGGGGGAGCGGCGCGTCCTGTTCGCTGACAATGAGGCTCTTGAGATGGTGAGAGTTGCTTTGGTCGGGATTATCGTGACCATTATTATCACCGCACATATCAGTATTCGGGTTGTTGTTGACATTTTCAGTTGGGCTCATCATTATATCTGCACCTCCTCCCCCGAGGGCCGAATTTGCCTTAAGTTCTTGATCATATCTCCTAAAAGCCGTCGTGGGCAAGAACGCATTGACCTTGTAGATGTTAGGCCAGCACGCAACACCGGAGCCGAAGCAGCTGTTCAAAGCGTCGTTTGACAGAGGCTCAAACAACTCAACCGAGCCCGTTTGGACAGAAACGACGCAGTCCAGGGACGTCGACGTACCTATCAATAAGGACAACGAGGTGGAAGAAGGGCTGGAGCCGAAGCTGCGACGAAGTTTAGCGAGTTAGAATGAAGGAAGCGAAAACACACAGATAAAGAAACGCCTCACCTGCTGCACAAGGGGATCGGACACTCGTGGGGCAAAAACTTGTGCCTTAAATGCACCCTCGTTGCCGTCGATAGGACGACTTTGACATCGTCGCCCACCGCCGGCACAAGGTACATGTTGTGAATGTCAACACCACCGTCAGAAGTTGTTGTGGCAATGTTGCCCATGCTCTCCTCTAAGCTTTTTACATAGCTAGCGACGGAAGTGGCGTAGTTTTCGCTATTCTTCGAGATGCCGGCTTCTGTCGCCGTCAGCTCCAAGGTCGACACATTCCTGCGTGACTTTACGTCATACACATTTAGCATGTTGCAGGTCGCATCCGACGTCAGGGTCACTAGGAAGAGATAAGAGGTCGAAAGGGTCAGGAAGGACGTCAGCGTCGGGGCCGGCGGGGGGGATGGGGAGGGTGCTCCAAGGACGCCCCACAGGGAAAGTCCGAAGGTATCGCTGACGCAGTATATTGTGCAGGTGCCATCCAGGTTGGAGAGGGACAGCGCCGTGCAGCAGGGCGAAACCGAGAGTGTCGAAGCCGGTTGCTGGAGCTGCAAACATTCTATGAGGACAATTTTTGAGTCGATGAAGGTCCACGAGGCGAGAGAGGCCGGTGACAGCGTGAAGATGCATATCGAATTAGAATCAGAGGGATGCGAGACAGCGCAGACATCTGATACTTGATCAGGGTGGCCTGGTTGGGTCGAGCAGCAGGTCACTCGTTCGGACAGATCACCGTTGATCGTAGTCAGGGTCAGAATCGAGGACTGGGTCTCATGTTCGACTCGGAGGCCAGAGGAAGTTGTGGAGCATGAAGGAGGCATTGTTTGTTTTTGTGTTGTGTTTTGGTGGGGGGGATTGAAGTTTATGGGAATTCGGACGTGGACAACAAGGGGGCTTGATAAATTTGAGATGAGTGGAAAGAAGGATTTGGCAGAGCGTTTGTCAATCAATCGATCTTCAGGCACTAGATTTTGAAGTCAAAGTCAAGACCTGGACTTTCAATTTTCGATTCGCATTTTTTTAGCCACTCTAGTCTAAAAGACACAATCCACCTTGTAGGTGGTTTTCTATTTAAAGCCCCCGGTGTCAGTATAATAAATAAAATATGGGCGTTTTTGCCTTGTTTGAAGGTAAGTTTTTATCCGTCCCTTCCTGCAGGCCACCGTCCCTTTCGAAAGCATCCCCAACAGCGGCTCCATCACACCAATGATGGCCTCGTATAATCCGATGCAATAAAAATCAAAATCATAGAGCGTGCTGAGGAGCACTTTGCCATTGAATCGCCTTAAGTTGAGTTCTCTGCCGCTGGGACTTGTTGCTCGGGTTCGTCCTGACCTTTTCTCTGCCCTGGCTTGGAAATCCTTAAGATGACGTACATATATGTTTCACAACCGACAGACAGACTGACCCAAACTTGTGCACACATTCATACAGGGGCCATGGTGATCCTGTTCACCTCAAAATCCTTCTGGTGCCTCATCCTTGTTCAGGTCCTTCTCTTTTTTTACGCACGCCGCCAAAAGTTCACTGATTTGTTCACCGAGGAGGACAAGAAAACGCTGTTTTCGAAATTGCCGATGGAGGGCTCGCAGTGTCAAACGGACTACGGCTCCTTGAGAGGGAACAAGGTCAGGATGGCGATGAGCACAGTGGAGGGAATCGGGAGACTGGATTTGATCGTGGTCGGGAGTGGGCTCGGAGGGTTGACGGTTGCAAGCATAATGGCTCAGGCGGGATACAAAGTGCTGGTGCTAGAGCAGCACGGGACCGCCGGCGGAAACACGGCAACCATCGAGGAGAAGGGCTACGAGTTCGACACTTTCCACACGGTCGGGGGATCAGTTGGACGGCTGAAAAGTCCTTTGAGGAAGATGATGGACATAGTCACCGGAGGTGAGGTGTATTGAGTGGAGGCGCGAGCAATCCCCACCCGATTCTAATTCTTGAACGTCAATCCTCACTCATGAAGGCTTCGTCGAGTGGTGCCAGGTACAAGGTGCCGTTGATATAATAACCGTTTGCAAGGAGGGGGGATCAGACGTCAAGGTTGAGGAGGAGTACGTAGTGTGCAGCAACATCGAGAAGACGAAGAGAGAGCTGAAGAAGAAGTTCCCCAAGAAGAAAGACATGGAGGCGATTGACAAGTTTTACAATCACGTTTACCTGACGAAGTTTTTCATGGCCCCTTGGTTCCTGATCAAGGTTCTACTTGGGGCGGGAAAACGAAGGTGGCTCTTCAACAGCTTTCTTTGCAAGCCTCTCAAGGACCTGGCCGAAATGACCACGAGGGAAAAATTGAAGAAGTGGACGGACAACGAGGAATTGATTGGAGTCCTGTCCTACATGTCTGCCTCAAAGTGCCAAAAGCCCGACGAGGTTTCGTTCTTAACGACGGCCATGGAAACCGACCATCTTCAAGACGGCGCCTGGTACCCTAAGGGCGGCCCTTGCGCCATTTCCATGTCAGGTGAGAGGATCGATAGCGAGTACCGAGCGAAGCGAAGCGAAACCGAGCGCCAAATTAATTAACGCCAATCTGAGCGAAGCGAAACCCGAGTGTTAGCGAGTATAGAGGCCGCGAAGCGAAACCCGAGCGTTAGCGAGTATAGAGGCCGCTTGCAACCGAGACAATTGCCACCATCACCATCATCGCTACGTATACTAAATTAATTAACGCCAATCTTCGCTATCTTCGCTTGTCGCAGCTTGTGAGGTCATCAGGAGGAACGGAGGCCAGGTCCTGACCCAGAGCAAGGTCGAAAGGTTTTTATTCGACGACGACACAGACATGGGCAAGCACGCCACGAAGGTCAGGAGCGGAAGGTGCTGGGGAGTCGTAGTGAACGGGCACAGCGTCTACGCATTGAGGGTCGTCAGTGACGCAGGTGTAAGATCAACGTTGTTGGAACTGTTACCGAAGAGGTACCAGGAGAACCTCTACGACGGTTTTCTACTCAAACTGAAGCACTTCGCCGGTATTTCCGCGGGTACCGAAAGCAGCGTTCTCAGCAGCAGCGTCGACGGTAGTTTCGACGTGAGCTCTGACGGGGGTAACGGGGGTGACGGGGGTGACGGGGGTGACGGGGGTGACGGGGGGGACAAGAAAGTAGAAAAAGGGAGCAAGCTCAAGATTCATAAATTTGGAGTCGCTCCCTCCTGGTCCACGGTCAGCCTGTTAGTCGGCTTCACGGCTTCGAACGATAAGGTGGGACTGCCGCCGTCGAATCGCTACGTGTACCCTTCCCTCGACCACTCAAAGAACATAACCGGGTACTCGAATAAGTTCACTCGTCCCATTCCCTGCGTCTTCATGTGCAGCAGCAGCGCGAAGGACACGACCTGGAACTCTCGATGGCCGAAAAGGACAGTCTTAACCGTGCAGTGTCCTGTAAGGTACGAGTGGTTCGCGGAGTGGCAGGGCGTCAAGAATCGTTCGACGAATTTAGAGTACATTAAGTTCTGTGAATTTTGGACGGAGAGGCTCATCAAGATCGTAGACAAGGTATACCCACAATTGAAGGGCAAGTACCACACAAAGATTTTGAAGACTCCGTTGGATGTAAACAAGAGGTAAGGGGGGAGGGGGGGTGCAAAGAACTGCACTATTGATATTAAAAGCGCCGTCCAACACAACCTCCCACGTTTTTATTTGTCCCTTCGCTTCGTTTCTCAGGTTCGACCTAAAGCTAGGCGAGTCCCACGGAGTGGAAGAAACCGTCTCCAAGAACTTCACTTACTGTGCTGAGTTCTCAGCCGCGACGGACATCACTGGACTGTACCTCACGGGGAAGGATTTGTGCGGAGGGGTCGGGGCCGTTGGTGGACTTTGGGGAGGGATGATATGCATTTTCTCGTTGAGTAAGAACAGGATGATAGAGTACGTTAATAGTTGTTGGTGAAAGGGATTGTATGTAGGATAAGCGTTGTGCGTGTGTTTTATTAAAAAAAGCTCGAGTAAGAACAGGATGAGAAAGTAATTTAACAGTTGTTGGTGTATAAAAAAAGCCTTTCGTGCGTTGTGCTGTACGTAATAAAATGTTGTTCTCGTGTCCTTTCTTCATTTTCGCTTGACCTCAACTCTGCTCTGTTCGAAGAACGTTCTGATGAAAACTTCCCTCCTTCTCCTAACCCTTTTCCTCATCTCCCCTTCTCCGAGCCATCCGAGGACAGTCCGGGCGGCTGCGGCGGCCAAAAATGCAGGCACGAGGATACGAACGGTTACCTCTAGTCCGACGATTAGTTCCCTCCAACCACCTTTCTTATCCAGCGTGCTCCTGATAATCTCAAGACTCTGCCACGATTTTTTTTAGGGTAGGTGTTCGTTAGAATATCTGCGGGGGAATGGGATTTTCTTGCTTCATCCATTTCCGTGTTTTTAAAAAAGGTTGTGAGGGCTCTCACCTTTCCCAAAGAATCACCTCCCAAAACTCCACCCACAACTCCACCTTCACCCGGGATAGTAGGAGCCTCCTCAGCCATACGCCTGACTCTAACCAGACCCGGTATACCAAGAAAGTACCATTTATCTTTCATACTAATTGCGGTAATAAACGTACTCCTCCAACCTGTAAAAAACTCCCTAAAAACCGTTTTGTTGTTCATCATCGTCAGACCTAACGTTCCTTCACACAAAAAAAAAACCAAACCCCACTCACCTAAACCCTAAACTCCACAACCTCCCCGCACTCCTTCCAAAATTCTCATACCCCTCCTCCCTCGTAATACCTCTCACAGCCATAAGCTCCAACGGATGAGCTAAAACCGCAAACAAACCTCTCCCGTACCAGCTGATTTTTTTCTCCTCACTTACTTCATGGTTGTGGTGTGTAGGGGAGATTAAATCGGAGGAGGAATCGTAGAATACGTTACCGGATGCACGTTGTTTACCTTCTGTTACTTTATTAGGACGGTCGAGGACGGGACGACCGGAGTGGGGGACGTTGAAGGATTTTAGACGGGATACGCCAGTGGAGGAAGGGGTGTAGGTGAAGGATTTTGAGGCGGGAGGGGTTATTAGTTCGCGGGATTGGATTGAGGTGTAGTTGCGGAGGAGGCCGAGGAGGCAGACGGAGGTAGCTCCGCGGTAGATTTCGCGGAGGGAGCCGAGGGAGAGGATTTGGGTTATGGGGGAGGAGCAGGGGGAGAGGCCGGAGGAGATGTTTGAGGAGACGAGGGCGCGGAGGCCGGGGGTGCGGAAGGAGCGGGAGACGTGGGAGGTTTTTAGAGCGTAGAAGGGGAAGTAGGAGAGGTCGGTTATGACGGAATGGAGGACGGTCAAGAGGAACGGAGGGAGGATGGTGCCGGTGTGGGGCTCCGTTTCTGCCGAGGAGCAAAGAGGAGCAAAGAGAAACGAAGCGAAGCGACGAGTTAGAGTGAAGAAGAGGGGTTAGGGTTAGGGTTTGGTGGGGTACGTTGTGTCACACTGTGTGTCACACTGAGTTGAGTTGGGATTCACTCTGTTGCGGGTCCTCACCTAGCTCATTGAACAACTCCTCCGCATTACTCTTCAACCAATTACTCTCCCCATTCTCCAACAAAATTCCCAGACACTGAAAGAAGCTTTTCCTGTCTATCGTGCAAGGGATCTCGGTGCCGTCTGTGAGGGTAATGAAGGCAGGGGATTGGAGGTATCGGGTTGTTATCATCTTTAGGAGTGATAGATCGGAGAGAATTGTTTGGAAAGAGAGGAGGAGGGGGAGGTCCATAGTGCCTCCCTAACCCCCAAAACGACGAGTTATAGTCGAGTATGCAGTCACTACGCACTATGCGCTAAGTTTGAGGGGCAACTGAGAGGGGCAACTGAAGGGGACTGAAGGGGCGTCGATCTAGTGAGCGGCACAGTTCACAAATATTGTATAATACGACTTTGGTACGATTCGTATTAAATTATGCCGTTGTATGTGATGTGATGTCACGTCTATAAAATAATATTTTATGAACGGTAGCAGATTAGCAACTTATGAGGTCTACTGGCACCCTTTTCTGTGTGTGATGAGCTGACTTTTCAATGCAAAAAAAGTGAAAAATGAAGTTGGGTTTCATGATACATCACTTTTGCACTTTTATTAAAGTTAGCCTTTCAATGCACACTCGTGCTCTCATCGTTCTTTGCTTCCTAGTTCTTTGTCTATCACTCTCAACTGTAACAGCTGCAAAGAGTCCACTGATTAAGGGGAACGTTATATCAAACAAATCACTCAAATCCGTAGTAGCGTCGACGAGCGAAGTCGGTCCTACGTTTGTCAACAAAATGCCTAATGGAGGTACGCAAACTCTACGATACAACCCTACGATACAACGATACATGAAATATCAAAAGCATTGAGCACTGCTATAACTGCAACAATATGCTATAAGTCACGACAATCTCATAAAACGAGACAAACCACAAAGTGAAGTCGTGATGTATGTCGTCCCCTGAGGAGACCTGAGGAGACCTGAAGAGGCCTGAAGAAGGACATCAAACAGAACAAATTATATGTCCGTCACGCTCAGACATATACTTCTATTCGCACCAATACGCATACACACAATAAAACTAACCCGCACGCACACCCGACACTAAATCCCTAACTAAATCCCAACCATCCCCAACCCTCCCCTTTAGGAGCTGCCGTCGCAAAGGCTGCCATGCCTGATTCCGTAAAGCTCCTCATCGGAGCCGGAGGAATCTACTCCGCCTTCCTATACTACGGATCCCTGCAGGAGGACGTCTTCCGTTACACTGCGGCTGATGGAACTCAGTTCAAGCAGGTGAGAAATAAAGAAAGTCATGAACGCGTCCAAAATTCACCAAAATTCCCCTGAGAACAGATTATATAATATAAAAATAATACCGCTCGACCATGGTAACTAAACAGATGAACAGCTGCGTCATATCGACGGCACTATATAGTCGTTGTGCGTGTTCATCTCCTAACCATAAGCAGTGTCAATTCTTCGATAATGTAGTCAAAGGCTCCACCGACCACTTCCCTTCAAAAACAACCGTATCTAACCCCCGCCCCCCCCGCCGCCCCCTCCTCCCCCTCCTGCTCCCCCTGCTCCCCCCCCACCGCAGGCCTGGCTCCTCCAAGTCCTCGAAGCCCTCGCCAACGTCATCGTCGGCGGGATCGGCATGCAGCTAACCGGCGCCACCAAGGGCATCCCTAAGAAGATGTTCGCCGTCTCTGGCTTCACCCAGGTGTCCGCGAAGGCTTTCACCTCCCTCGCTCTCGCTAACGGGCTGTCCTTCCCCGTCGCTACCCTCGCTAAGAGTGGTAAAATGGTCCCCGTAATGATCGGTAGTCTCCTCCTAGGCGGAGCCTCCTACTCCGTCCGCGAGTACCTCCAAGTAGCCGCCATAATCGCCGGTACGGCCATCGTCTCCATGGGAAAGAAGAAAGGCGCAGGCGCCCCGTCCTCCGTTATGGGAGTTACCTTCATCCTCCTCTCTCTCGTAATGGACGGTGTAACCGGCGGCGTCCAAAAGAAGCTTAAAGCCGAAACAAAAAAAGTAGGCATCAGCCCTAAACCCTACGACTTCATGTTCTGGACGAACGTCTTCATGTGCCTTACCGCAATCGTAATCTCCGGCGGTCTCGGTGAAGTAACTTCAGGATTAAGTTACATCACAAGTAACCCCGAGATAATGTCAAAGATAATTAAATTCGCTCTCTGTTCAGCCGCCGGTCAATCCTTCATATTCTTCACCATCGCTAACTTCGATCCTCTCGTCTGTACGACCGTAACTACGACCCGTAAAATCTTCAGTGTCCTTTTGAGTATTTTCCTTAAAGGGCATCAATTGAGTGGACAGGGTTGGGGGGGTATTGCGTTAGCGTGTGGAGGGATTCTTGCGGAGATGGAAGGGAAGATGAACAAGGCTAAGAAAGCGTAGAGGAGAGGAGAGGAGAGGAAATGAGAGTCTTTAAGGGGGGGGGAAAAACACAACAAAAATATATAAAAAAGAGAGAGAGTAAGAACGTAAGAGAAGAAGGGAACAAAAAAAAGAACACGTTTATAAAACGGTCAAGTCTCGTCTCTATTATTCTTAATCTCCCTAATCTTCTTCTCCACCTTCATCCTCTTCGTGTGTAACGTTTCCTTCTCCTCCCCAATATTTTCCTTCCTTTTCTTAACTTGTTTATCCTTAATCTTAGTCCTCTTTGCGTTTTTAGATTTTAACAATGATATTATAACCACATCATCACGGTATAGACTAGCGTCTAAAGGCGTATGCTTTCCGTTTCTTGGAAATATTTTAGAGATAGGGCGGGGACCGAAATACGATGACGAAGGAGAAGACAATGAATCAACGGTTAGAAATGCGGGGGTGTTTATGTTTAATGTTGGGAGATGGTTTAGAAGAAGTCGGACGACTTCGACGTGACCAAAATAACATGCTAGAAAAAGGGGAGTCGCGTCACGCATGGAGATGAGCTTCCTTTGTAAGCCGACGTTTTGAGGGTAAGATACGGACGCTAACACGTTGACGTTTATCGAAGATGTTTTCAAAAGAGAAGAGGCTGCCGCACAGTTTCCGCTGATTGCGGACATGTGGAGGGCTGTGACGTTTAGGTAGCCTTCGGAGGCATGTTCAATCACGCGGTTTACGTCACAGTCTGTGTTCTTCAATATCAGATCGACTAGTTCGGCGTCGCCGCAGTAAGCGGCGTATACTAATGGCGTGGCGAACTGTTTCTTTCTGTAAATACCTTCGTAATCGGATGCGTCGCTGAACAGGCCAAACCCGTAGCTAAGTGCGTTCACATATTTGTCTCCTATTCTCCCCCCGCCAGCGTCCAGCAGCTTGGTAAAATTCATCTCCCTGTTGATCGTCCTTAAGTTCAACTCCAGGATCTGTAAATTGTCCCCCCTAATCCCGTCCTCATCCCCGTCCCCATCATCACCCATCCTCTCCCTCATCCTCTTGCTGGCGAGCAGTTCTCTATCCTTAATAAGATACCTCAACGCAAGAAAAAGCGGCGTCTCGCTCCAATCTTGTGGATGGTTCGGCAATCCAACCATCAACCCCAACATGCTCTCGTTTTCATCCAGATCGCCGTGCATGTAGCTGGACCCTAAGTCAAGGTCCGCCCCTCCCATCTCCATTAAGAGGGATAGGCATTCATACTCCGCGTTTACGATGGCCATGGTGAGGGGCGTCTTCCCCAAGTGAGCCCTGTTAGTCGCCTTGCGATTGACGTCAACGCCTTCTACTCCAAGCAAGTACTTCGTAACTTCCACGTGCCCCCCCCCGCAGGAAAGTGCTAGCGGAGGCAAGAAGTTCTTCCCCTCCTTATTTATCAGCGACTTGTCTTTTTCCAAGAGCCGCTTGACGAAATAAAGGTACTTGTCCCCGGCGTGGCAGGCCACAGTTAAGGGGCAGCCCTCCCCCCTCCTTCCGTTTACCCCTAACCGTCCCGTCGCCCCCACTCCAGAACCCCCCACTCCAGAGCCCCCCACATTGGATAGCTCGATGTCGCTGCGCTCCATCAATAGATCGAAGATCTCGTTCGTTCGTCCCTGCGGCTCTACTCTCAACTGCACCACGTGTCCAATCGCCGTCTTCTTATCCATGTCGACGGCGTTCACGTCGGTTTCAGGTATCGCCAACAGAGCCTTTACCATCGTTTTATTTCGTCGGTTGCAAGCGTAAATCAAAGGCGAACGACCGTAAGAGTCGCAAATGTTGACGTCGATGTGTTCATTCGAGAGCAGCATCTAAGAAGAGCGAATTGAGTCAAGCGAGGATTGTCGGTTCACGAGTTAGAATTGGGTGGGGGCGGCGGTGTTGCCACGAACAGCAGTTTTTTTCGTCTCGGGCCTCGCTTTGCTCGGGCCTTGCTTCGCTCGCTCACTCACTCGCTCACTCACTCACTCACTCACTCACTCACTCACTCACTCACTCACTCACTCACTCACTCACTCACTCACTCACTCACCTCCATCACCACCGTCTCCCCCGAGTCAATGGCCAGCAGCAGAGGAGTCAGACCATCTTCACCCCTGACGCGGTTCACCTCGCTCGACCCAACCCTACTCAGTAATAACTTGACTATTTCAAGCTCTCCCGACTTGATCGCAGCGAACAGAGGGGTCGTGCCATCTTCGTTCTCGCTCAAAAAGTTGGCCCCCCCCTTAAGCAGCAGCTTGACTATTTCAATATGCCCTTTCGAAGCCGCCACCAGTATCGGAGTAGAACCTTCCGCGAAAGGTTCCAAGGGTATGCTGTAGTACGCAGCGGCATCATCATCAAAATACTTGGCGGCGTCCAGCATAATGTCTTCCTTTTCCAACAACAGCTTCACGACAGGAAGGTTGCCGAAGAACACGGCCAACCAAAGCGCCGTCTTGGCCGACCCGTCGACCTCAAAGACAATTGGCCGATTGATGTCGTAGTGCTGGATTGCCTCTCTCATCCCCCTAACTCCCCCCCTCTGACTTATGTCGTCGTTCCTGATCATTGCCTGGACGAACTCATCCCATCCCTTTCGCTCGCTCTCCAAGGCTTCAACGTTCTTGACTGCCTTCTTCTTCCCCGCGCAGGAGTGACTGGCGTTGTCTCTTATTGTTCCCGTCCAGTCGCAGGGTGGGTCGTAGGGGCACTTGATCCGGGAAAGCTCCACCAACTTCCTCGCCGGAATGTTGGGGGTAACCCGCGTGCACATTTGTCGGGAGACTGGACAGGCGTATTTCTGCTCGAGCGCGTTGCCGAGGCATTCTCCACAGAACACATGCCCGCAGTAGCAGCTCACGGCATCGCGCACAACCTCCATACAAATCGAGCAACTGTAGCAATCTAGCAGAGCTGTGGTGTGGGTCGAGCAGTGTCGAGCAGTGAGTTAGAATGACAAATATACAAAGGGAGGAAAAGAAATGACCATTCTCCATCCTCCCCCCCAGCGCTCTCAGCCCACAGCTCACCCTCCTGACCGGGCAGAAACAGGGACTTCGACCAGCCTGCATCAACCTCGAGGCCTTCATTCTGATCTCCCCTTGATAGGAACGACGAGGCGATGTTACCCATTATTAAAAGGCAGGCGGCGGACTGCAGCCTTAAATGAATACCTCTCTGACCAACCACCTCTTCCTAAATATCGGTCAAAACTTATGCAGATTTGAGGCGAGTCGCTTGAAGTCAAATATTGCTGCCAACACTGATTTTTTGGGTCAAAGCAAAATTCGGCTTGCAAATTTGTGTTTCTCGGGCACAAACAAGGTTGCTTGTTGGCGCACTGAAAATCATTCCTGGACCCCCACGACCCAAGCTCTGGCAATATTGCCCCGTGCCCGACAACGCGCCGCTAAACAGCCCCAACCACCACCAACCCCACTACGCCCATGCTCCCCCGACCCCGACCCTCCCCCAACCCTTACCCTCGGCGGCGGTCGACCTCGCTATACGCCCCCCTCCCCTGCTCTCCGCCCCCACGCACCTATCCTAGAAAGTTAGGCACACCACTTTCTTCCCTCCCTGCTGCATCTGCCTTCACTTCTGCAAAAGCCTTACTTGACGCCGACATTTCTCCGCCCTCTGCCCCGGCCGAAAAGGGCCCAAAAAGTTGCTCAGGACGACTCGAATCAGGTCTCCAAACCTCCCCGATACTTCCCCTGCGAACTTCCAAGCTTAAGAAGCGCAAACGCCTACCGCCCCCATCTCCTTCTCCCCCTCCTGAGCAAGTCCTCTGCGTGTACTTGTCCTCTACGGTCTCCTATTTGACCTCGAAAGCCGTGCTGGAGGTCTACACCCCGAGCTGCCCCCTCGTGCTGATCACGCTCCCGCTCCATTTGATCTCGAGACAGAGCCTCGAAAAGGGTACCGTGCTCCTCTTGACAAATATCTCCAAGAAGAGCGACACTCGTTACATTTACGACTGGAGTCTTCAATCGGCCGGCCTCAACACGCTGACGGTGCTGATAAAGTCATCCGAGCTGACGCCGGCGACCTTCAATAATCTAGATAGCTTGCGGACCTTGATATTGCCTTGTCTCAGCACTTTCGGCACGTCTCGTCTCGACCCCACTTCTATATCCGATCTGATCCTGGAGTACAACAAGTCCATGAGCTCGTCGAAGGTTCAGGTGAAGGAGCCCCGGCACGTGAACTGCTCTCGCGTCAAGTTGAACAACTTCAACGTCATTAAAGGGAAGAGGGGGAAATTTTTCCAAGATGTTAAAAACGTCCACTCCTGCATCGTCACCACAAACAGCAGAACCGGGGGCTGGGGTGGGGGTGGGGACGTGTTGGAGAACGAGTGCGCGTGCGATGGGATGGTCCTCACGAACTTGGACAAGGCGAACTTTACGAAACTGAAGGAGGTGAGGGCGATGTTGAATCAGTCTCATTCACCATGTATTCATAATAATGGTCTCGGCTGCAAGCGACTCGGTCGGTCTCCTCGCTCCCTCCGAACTGATTCTTCGATTCTTCAATTCTTCGATTCTAACTCCATTTGATGCAGCACGAGGACGAGCACCTCGTGAACTTGTTCAATTTGGGCCTGGAAAGGAAGGACGCCGACTACAATTACTATGGCAATTCATGGAAGGGAGGCGAGGGAGACGTCTTGGTCTGGAATGCGGCGAGCTACTTCGACGTCGTTGGAGGGGAAGGCAAAGACGGGGACGGGGACGAGGACGGGGACGATATCCCGTCGTTCTCAGACTATACGTGCACGTCCCCTGCATCTAACTTCTACATCTCCGGGACTCCGGTGGAAAAGATAGCTTCCTTCCTTCGAGGAGAGGCCTTGGACTACAGAGGCGACGTGAAGGTCAACATCAACATGGGGGAATACTACATGTCAAAGAGAGCGCTCAAGGACTTTTTCTTCGGTGTTGCGGGGGCGAAGCTCAAGGAGCACGAGGAAGAATTTCAGCAATTGTTCAACGACTGCATGGCGGAAAAGATAAGTTTCGAGTGGAAGGTTGGTAACGGTAGGATCACGAGCGTGAAATTGGTCGAGTTGACGTGACTAACGATTGGAATGTACATAAATAGAAGTGTTGTTGTAATTATGAATAGGATTTTGATCATCTTTTTTATGTTCAGTTTTCAGGAGCCTCAGTGCTGACGTGTGTACGTGTGGTTGGGTATTTATTTTTGAGCGTTGCAAACTCTAGCTGAATTTTGCCCCAGAGCTATTGAACTGAGCTTTTACTTTCTTAACGTTTGCTTTGGTGTTCGACATAGCGGTTCCCCTCGCGGTGAAGATGTGCTGATCCTTCTTGCCGTCGGTCATGCCTTTGAAACTCTCAACTCTCAATTTCCTCTTGCGGCCACTCCTAGAGATGCTTTCGGTACTGCTTTCGGTACTGGAGGGAGGTGTGACATTGGTGGAGACGGCGACCCTCGACTTGGGGGTCTTCTTCGATGATGACTTTGGGCCAGCCTTGGAGGGAGGTGTGACATTGGAGACTGTGACCCTCGACTTGGGGGTCTTCTTCGATGATGACTTGGGGCCAGCCCCAGACTTCTTCGCAACAGGTGTTTTGGGAGCTGTTTTAATCGCCATCTCTGCGGGAGTGGAGTGGGGGAGTTAGAGCTTCCAGTTTGGGGGGCGGAATCAATCAAGGCGGGATACTGTGAAGTCTTCTTATAGACTTCAACGAACGCGCGGCAAACATAATGGAAGTCAATGTTCTCGTTTTTGTGAACAGTTGATGGGATGTACGAGTGAAAGAGAGTCCCCTAACTTACGTTGAGGTTCGTTGTAGCTGAAAATTTTCTCCGAATGTGGGATCTGGATGGGATCAGCCAGGCCTTCTTGAGGGTCATCTGGTCATCTCTCAAAGGTTCAACAAAACCCAAAATTTACGATTCTAAGAAGTAAGTGCATCTGCCGCCTATTTTTACGATAAAATTTAGCCACCCTAGAGAGTCAAAATTTGCGTATCGCCAAATTATCATTGTTATTTGGGAAGGCGGCAGGGGCTATCTTATTGCGACAACTCATCCTCTAACACTCCACAATTCAAAGGATGAAGATGATCCTTTCATTCTTATTTGCTATAACTGCAAAAAGTTTCCCTCTTCCCGATGAGCGTCGGATGCTGGAGACATGTCCCGTCCCGCAAGGTGAGGGTTCTTTGAGAGAGGTCGAAACAGACCCAATCGGAACCCTAACCTTACCCACCTAACCTACCCCTTGCTTGCAGCCGCCGCAGACCTGGCGGGCAATTGTGATTTCTACCCGAATTGTATGGAAGACCTGCACGGTTGCTCGGACGAGGGTTACATCATGGGCTACGGGCACAAGTACTGCTCCGCATTTGTCGCCAATCTTGATGAGTTTGACGAGGATGGACAGGCTTGGATTCTCGGGACGTTGACTTGTTTGAAGAATGCCCTCTTACCCATTGTGGACGATCCGGAGGAATTCTCTTGCTCTAGCTTGCGCATTCTTGCTTTCGATAGCCACGTCGACTGCTACATTGACAACGGCTTCTGCGAGCAGATCTACAACTTTCAGAACCCTCTGAAGCTTGCCGGATTCGTCGCCGACCTGTTGAAGACTTTTGACCTTGTTGATTTTGCTAGCTTTGCCGCAATAAAACAAGTATATCAAGTGCTAACCAAGTGCCCATTCCACCTACTTGAAAACAGTTCTCCCGACGCTGATGACAGCCTCCAAATGGTGGAAGCTGTCCTTGCCTGCCCCGAAGCCGACGCAACCTGGTCGACGGACTCTGCCATACTGTCCACGTACCGTAACGACCCGATCGTCAGCAACGGCAAAACCGTCTACCTCGGATTCAAGAACGAGTACGAGGAGGCCTGCTCCTCGAGTGGGTACATGGAAACCGGGGACGGAAAGGTCCTGTACGGATACAATTACGCTTGGAACACAGAAACGAGCAAGCGCGACTTCTGGGAAGACGAAAGCAAGGGGTACGGCGTGACACCGAAGTGGTGGCAAAACTGCAAGGCCCCGTACCAGAGGAAGAACTGGTGGGGTCGATGGAGTAACCAGCAGTGCGAGCTCCCTGAGGATGTCAAGTTCCTGGGCGAGGAATGTTCGAGCAAGAGGGAATGCGCCAACGATGTCATTTCAACCTACGCCGACGTGACTTGCTCTGGAACTTGCATGTTCTCCGAGGAGAGTGCCATGACATCGGAGCACTCGCCACAGGTGTACATCAGCGAGGGCAGCAGCTGCTCGAATTCGAGGGTGTCGGCGAACTCCTGTCAGACTTACGGAGGCGTTGACCCCTTCACAATTGACAGCAGCAAAGTCGGTGTGAGTGGCGCGGCCCTTGGACTTGGGTGCGTCGCCTTCGTCGGCGGTTTGATGGTCAAGAAGAACAAGAAGAAGAAGCAGCTGAGATCACACGCGTCAGAAATGGAGAAGACGGGCGTTGCAATGGTCTAAGATGATTGAATAAAGTGCATGTTTGATTTAGAACGGTCCAAACAATTGTTACAATTTTACTTCTTCATTAGCTTCGCGAGCTCCTCTGACACCTTTTGCCCCATTTCCTTGCATCCCACGGGCTTTCCTCCTTCCTGCATGATGTCCCCGGTGCGCCATCCCGCCTCGAGGGTGGCCTCGACGGCGTCCTCAAGGAGCTGAGCCTCCGCGGGCCTGTCGAGGTCATACTTGAGCATCATGGCGGCGCTGAGGATCATGGCGAGGGGGTTCGCTTTGTCCTCTCCTGCGATGTCGGGAGCGGAGCCGTGGCAGGGCTCGAAGACTCCGGGGCCGTCTCCGGAGATGGAGGCGGAAGGCAACATGCCGAGACTGCCGACCAGCATGGAAGCCTCGTCGGAGAGGATGTCTCCGAAGATGTTTCCGGTCAGGATGACGTCGAACTGCGTCGGAGCGCGGATGAGCTGCATGGCGGCGTTGTCGACGTACATGTCCGAAACCTCTACGTCGGGGTAGTTTTTGTTCTCCTCGTGGACGACATCCCTCCAGAGCTGACTGACGTCCAGGACATTCGCCTTGTCGACCGAGCAGATCTTCTTCTTCCTCTTGCTAGCGACCTCGAACGCCACCTTGGCGATGCGGCGGATCTCAGACTCCTTGTAGATCATGTTGTTGTAGCCTACCCTCTCCCCGTCGATGACGTCGATGCCCTTGGGTTGGCCGAAGTAGACGTCCCCGGTCAGCTCGCGGACGACCATGACGTCGGTCCCCTCGAGGACCTCAGGCTTGAGCGTCGAGGTGTCCATCAGCTGCGGAATGGCCTTCGCGGGCCTCAAATTAGCAAACAAGTTCATGCTGCGATGAGCGTGCGATGACGTAAGAGACGGCGGAAGTTTGACGCTATCGTCACTTTGCCCTCGGATCAATTCTCAGCTCTTACCTGCTCCTCATCTTGAGCAGCCCGGTCTCAGGCCTCATGTCCCTAGGGTTGCTGTCCCACTTGTACCCGCCGATGCATGCGAGCAGCACGCTGTCCCCGCCGACGCAAAGGTCGTAGGTCTCTTGGGGAAAAGGGTCGTTCGCGGCGTCGATGGCCGCGCCGCCGATGAGGGCATCCTGGTACTTGATGGAGAAGTCAGAATTCGAAGTCAAGGTGTCCAAGACGCCGCGGGTGGCGTCGGTGATCTCGGGGCTGCGGAGGTAAAGCGGGGAGGGGGGCGTTAGTTTGCGCGTAATTTTGACGTTTGACAGGAATTATAGAGCCCGGAGGTGGAGAGGAGGTTTAGCGACAACGCAAAATCAACGGGGGGTGAATTAGAAATGGCCGGCGACAGTAGTACCGCTCAGACGCTAACGATCGAGCCGAAGCGACAAGGTTGCGTTCACGGCCATAGCCTGCTACTGTATGTCGTGTGCGTAACCAGGAATTGATGAACAGTTTGAAGGGCGTGCTTGCACCGGCGTGATACACTCACCCAATCCCATCACCAGCTAAGCAAGTCACGACGTATTCAGACTTGGCCATGAGGCTGCTTGCCTTGAGTGGTGATAGGCCGGGAGCGAAAGCTCCGACCGCTGGAAGCGCGAGGAGAAGGAGCTTCATTTTGAGCTGCTTTCGTGATTCTTTCAGGACCTCATACTTTTTCAACAGAAACCTGGTCCAGTATAACACCAGTATCAACTCATGGTTAGAACTAGACGCCTTGAATACCCGGTCTACCTGGAGAAGTTGCACATAACTTACCAAGAGGATATCAGAAATCAAGTGCGGACGCGATTTATGACAATTTCAGCCCATTTTCAGTCACTCTCGAGACAATTCTCAGCCCCTTCATTTTCACAACAGTAGACTCAATGCGCCGCGAGATCGTTGAATTACGAGCATTTTTGGAGGCATTGTACGATTTAGTTGCGCATTCGCTTTGAACTCTCCACCAGCGCCTCCGTATAGTCTACATCTTTTTTTTCATTCGCCCTCCCCGATCCACCACGAAATTGCCCTCGATCGACCTCCTCTCACCCCTTTCACCCTCCCCTCCCTACGACTCAGGATTTCTTCTTCGGATCCGCGAAGAAAGTTCGCTCCTTTGCCGTCTCAATCTTCTCCCCGACGAAGGAAGAAGGTGAGCGAAATCGGCTCCGAACCCCTCCCGAGCCAGGAACTCCCAATGTGAAAACTGGGCACGTCACCTTTAATAAAGAGTTTGAGAGTGAGTCTCGTCAATTTTTATATATTTCGTCTCTCGGCTAACCTAACAAGTTCTTATTCCCTCGCAGTTCCGGGCAGCAAGGGTAGTTTCGAGACTCCCGTCCTCCCCGGCGAGGCCATCCCCGAGAAGAAAACTCCGCCCAAGAAAAAGGCCACGACGCCCAAGAAGTCGTCGGCTGCGAAGCTCAAGAATGCGGCCAAGAAGGTTAAGGCCGTGAACGCCATCACCAGGAAGAGCCCCTCAAAGCGCGTCGCGAAAAAGTCCACTCCAGTGAGGAAGGCAGTGCCGAAAAAGAGCCCGTCCAAGAACTGGGCCAAGGTGAAGAAGGAAGTCCTGAAGTCGACGCCTCGCCGATCAGCCCGCTCCGGGATAAAGAAGGGATTCTACAACGAAGTCCGCCTCGCGAGCGTCGTGTGGAAGGGGGAAGGAACTTTCAGGGACCCGATCCAGTTCAAGTGAATGTTGTACAAGGGGGAGGGTCAACCGGTGTGTGCGTGTTTGCTTTTCTGTTCTGTTCTGTTCTGTTCTGTTCTGTTCTGTTAATTAACAAATAAAAACAAATGATCCTTAAAAAAAATCCCACCAAAATTGTTAATTCCCCACCCAAAAATCAAAGCATCGCCCCTGTTCCTCCTCTCTCCTTTATTGCGAAATCAGAATCCAGGTTCTGACTGTCTCTGGCGTCGGCCATCATTCCCACCTCCATTTGAGACGCGATTCCAGCAACTCCGGCTTTGGGCTTGTGCGTCTTCTTGTAGTAGCATTTCTCAATGCTCCAGAAAACGAACATCAAACCTGTTGCGGCGTAGATGATGATATCAAGGTATCCACCAATCTCTCCGACGACGCTGTAGATAATGTCGTTGTCTATTCTCGTCGTTTTGATGGCCGTTGGTTTGAAGTATATCTCAGCGCGGCCCTTTATGTCGAATTCGGAGACTTCAGGGCAGACGTTTTCGATGGGCGTGTCGTTTATTGTCTGACTGAATTCGTTCAGCCACGTGACCTTCTCCTTCGTGCCCAGGATCTCGTCAGTTTGCGTGAGTTTCATCATGAAATGGGCTCCGTCGAAGAGCTTGAGGTGGTCTCCCGTGGCTGACAAGTGGGCGGGGATGGCTGCGCCCAAACGGTCCGTGTTGATGTCCCACATAACATGGACCCCTCCTCCTTTAGGGTTCGTCATGACGGCGAAGTTGTCAATCTTCAGGATCTGGTCTTGAACGAGGGGAATGCACCTGCTTTCGAAGCAGGTTTTGGGGGTGAAACTTCCGTCATGTTCACTTCCACCGCCGCTTCCACCACCGCTTTCAGGGGCGCCCTCGCTTCCGCCGCTTTCAGGGGTGCCCTCACTTCCACCACTCCCACTACTCCCACCACTCCCATCGACTGGGCTGCAGCCCTCTGGCGGAGGCGCAATTCCCGGACCCCAGGATGTTCCCTCGCCTGAACAATCCAGCCTCCTCCTTCCCTCGCCATCACCGACTTCATTGATTACCCAGTAATCCTGCAGCAGCTCCGGTTCGCTCATTTTCCCATTTGAAATGCTTCTCGTGGACCACTGTTTGGATGTCACGAACTCCTGACACTCGCCAGAGTCCATGAATTCTGGACCCCATTTCACGTACACGTAGCATTTCTCAACCTCGCACTGGATTTCAAAAGTCTCCGGTGACCCGTAAGTGATTTGCACTTCGGTCTCAGTGGTTGGCTCGAAGTTGGTGTTCCAGAAAGTTTGCGCCCCGAAGTAGAGTAGAGCGACGACGGAGAGTACTGAGAGGATGCCGCCGATGGGCGATGATCTTTTGTTGGGGATTTTGACGCTGTCTAAGAGGCTGTGGTTGATCAGGTCAAGCTTCGCAAGGGTGCCACTGTTATGTTTGAAAATATGATGTGGAAGAGACTCACGGTGATGTGCTTGGTGGTGATGCCCCTTGTGCTGTTGCTGCTGCTGCTCGGCCATGGTAGAGAATGGGAACTCCTTTTAAAAAAGGGTTTCTGGAGATCGTTCACAATATTTCGCAATCAAAAGTATTTTGCACACTTTAATGAACGTGTGGTTTAACCAATGGAAAGGTGAATCTTGTCTTATTGGAAACTAAAACTAGCCTTCGGTGAACTCCAGAAAGCCCTCAGAAGATCCCTGGAGCATCTTGTCAACCAAGCACAAGGTGAGGAACAGAAGTCCAAACGCAGTCCTTGATCAACCCTCCTAATCTCCTCCCTCCCCTCTTTATTCCCCTCAAGTCAATTCGCCTAGGCAAAGGCAAACAACAATCAACATGACTACACGATCGGGGATCGTTTCTCTCAAGTCCAGAAGCTCATCGGCGGCGGCCCCCAAGCAGCCCACGCAAAAAGCTCTCAAACGTCTTTTCAAATCCACTGAGAAGGTCGACTCTGTATATCATGCCTTCGCGTTCATCATTACTCATCCTAATTACGTCACCGAGGCAGCCAAAATTCTTGAGCTTGAGAAACCGGGCATCTTCCGAAGTAATAAAAGAATAGTTGGGGGCAACCAGTCTTCCCCCGATGAAAGTACCCCTCAAGCGATCGCGAAGTTGTCAAGCTTCCTCCTGATCGTCCTTAACCTTCTCATGATTTTTCAAATCATCGGACTTTACGCGTTCATCACGTCGCTCTCATCCCCCGAATGCGTAAGCGACATAGATTGCCCTTCGACTACCTTTTGCTACGGCGGTCCCATTTCGAACGTCATAATTGCCGACAATGCCGAAGCATCTTGCATAAGTTGCAGCTATCTCATAGGCGACGAAACAAAATCTGCGGCCAAGCAAAAAATCTGGTCAATGGTTAGCGAGAAAATTATAGATCTCAATACGACAGACTTGCCCACAAATTGTGTTGAATTCGATTACTATTCCAACAACCTAGGGAACAGCATCAACAGTATAGTTGCCATGACCCTCGTTGCAGGCACAGTTGGAATGTATCTGGCGAAGGAGGAGGGCGAAATCATGTTGTCGGACATTTTTCTGAGGCGCTCGGGCTGGTCTTGGTGGAGGTATACATACTACGACGACGACAAGCTTTTCGAGCAATCGCTTGCGAAAATCCCTACCATTGATCAGGCACGTTTCGAGATGTTTCAGTTCCTGCGCCGCTTCACCATGCAAGTTCAAATCGCAATATGCACCGTCATGGTGCTCACGAGTGCTACGAATGCGAAAGATTACTTCCTTGACGCCACTGCTGTCCTCTTCGTCGTCGAACTGGACAACCTTTTATTCAAGACCTTGGTCACGGGGAACGAGCGAGAGGTGAGAACTCGCCGCTTTGCTCCTCGCTGCAAATTAATTATTCTAATTCTTCGCTTTCACTCCTCGTCGCAGTTCTTCCTGGAGACCACAAAGGTCGTCCTCGACGAGACAGAGACATATTCGTTGAAGGTCGGCCAATACTTGCACGGACTCATCCTTGCCATCGAAATTGTAGCACTGTCGGTGTGGGTGAAGAGCAGCGGTATGTCTGGCTCTGTTCGAAGCGTTGCTGACTTGCCTTCGATTTTAGTAATCATCTTCAGCTTCACGCAAGTCATCGTGGGCACTGGAGTTTTGTTCTTCTCCAGCTACTGCAGAAATTCTGCGAGATGGACGAGACGGAAGGCGATTAAGAAGCTATTCCGTTCCCTCTTGTACAACTTGGTCGGCGGCGTAGCTGGTTCTCTAGTGGCCATGCACCACGTATGGGGAGTGTTAATCTACATGATGCTAGTAATGGTCGTCAACGGATTGGTCTGGTCACACAAGAAGACGGCCAAGAACCTGAAGAATCAGCTAACGCAGGAGAGGATGAATAAAATAAAAGAGAGGTTGAAGGGGATCTGTTCCGACGAGGAGAAATTGACTTGGCTCCAGCGTCTAGATTACTACGATGGATACACCAACAGGGCGACGGGAGGTGGCGGGGGAGGAGACGAGAAAGAAGACAACGAACGGTCGACGCTTGACCTGATTTATAACGAGGCAGACCAAGACGACGATCGAACTTCTCTAAACAGATCCAACGAGGACGATTCGGTTCTGTAGGCACTAATCGAAAGTACCCTCCGGGTAGCATTTTTTTTCAATATTACAAACATCGCATTCTCTCTTCTTCAAATATGGAACTCCTCCGGTTCCTTCTCAACCAATTGGTTGTTAGCAAATGGGTTCACAGGGGGCTGGTAGCCAACGTCTCGCACATTGCCGGCCGCTTCCCTGAGCTTTCCCGTTTCCTTTGTATCACTTTCGCCATCGTCGTCATCATCGCCAATGACGTGCTGTGCCCCCCCCTCACCCGCTCTTGCCCCTCCCACTCTCACTCCACTCAAATCTCCGAGCTCAATTGCCCCCTCTCCCCTGTAGTCTACAGTCTCCTCGACCCTGAACGGGCTGAAAGTGTCCAGGTTCAAGGCAGACAAGTCAGGCTGCGCCCGGCCGTTGGTAGTCTCGCTTCGGCGGCCCCAGTTGAAGCCGCTGCCAAACCTCGACCTTCCAGGAATCACCCCGCCCCCTTCCACAGTCCTCCGCTTCTTGCACAAGAGAATCAGCCCCACCAACGCCCCGATTCCAACGAGGCCACCGATCGCTCCAGCGACGGCGGTCGTCGTACTCCTTCCGAACATTCCTCCGCCAGCCGTCTTGGCCTTGACCGCCGGGAAGAGCCCGTAAACCGTTGAGCAGGGGCTGAACACGCTGCACTGGACATTGGTCTCGGAATTGGTGGCTACGATCTGCGTCATACACTTAGTGTCGCACTTGCCGACAACGTAGAAGACGAAGTCCTCGTCCTCGGTCAAACCGCTAAACGTGTATGAATTCGGGTTCTCGTCGTGGTTCTCGACGTATACCATGCCGTAATCGGGCGAATTGACGTCGATATTGACATCGGGCTGCACAATGTCAATCATGTGAACCAAACCGCAACGGCTTAGCAAGTTGATCTCATGTTCCGTGCCATCGAATTTGGCTACCGATTCCAGCAGCAAGCTATTTTTGACATAATACACCTCGTAGTCCATCAACGGAGGTTCGACTCCGTTCGGAATTCCGCTCAGAACTACCCTGCCCGGGTTCCAGTTCAAAGTCACCGACCCGCCATTACTTGTCGTCACCGAACCGCTCGATTTGATGTGCGGGTTGAAGTCGTCCGACTTGAAGCTACCGAGAACCATGTTGTAAGTTCCACTGCCAGTGACGCTCATGAAATACGTGTCCACCGACGCATAGGACACCTGCACCGAGACCGGCGTTTCCTCCGCATTCATCTGGCAAGTCGGAGTCACCTCCACCTTGGGCTTGAAAGTACAAGTTGTCTCAGGAGTGGAATATACACTGTAGTCGTTGTGGCTTGGCACGACACCGTTGCAGCTATTGTCTCCGTCGCAGATCCTGAGCTCCAAGTTGCCGCTGCAAATTTCGAGGGTGACGTCGAGGAATCCGTGAGGCGCTACCAAGTCAGTTCCGCAAAGTTCGTAGCCCTGCATCTCCTGGTGGACTCTGTCGATGCCCCAGGTGGTGATTCCGTCAGGAGCAGGGGAAGAGCCACAGGGAATGACGGCCAGGTTGCCTGGCCTAATGGCGGTGATCTGGAACGTCGCCTCGTTGTAAATGTCGTCGATTCCTTCGACGGAGACATAGTACTTGCAGGAAGCACGCGAGTTCACAGGGTTGCATGAAATGCCCGAGGGGTGAGCCGGGTCGTTGGGGACGAAGACGATCGTCCTCTCGTTGGCGGTGAGCATTTCCTCAAGATCGGAGTTGCCGCTCGTGGGGTACATATCAGATATCACACAGCGATTGGGGTCCGAATCGTCGCCCACGCACAAGTTGACGTAAGCGGTGAGTTTGCCCCCTTCAGCGCAACCGGGGGCCTGGCTCGAATCGGAGCAGTCGGGGGTTATCGAGAAGCTGACATGACTCTCGAAGTTCCAGTTGTCACTGCCAACCTCAAACTCAAAGTAGCCCGTTTGGACCCTGTGCTCGTCGCTGCCTAAACAGGCACCGGCCGAGTCCCTGCTGCGGCAAACATCCTGGGCAGATGTGTGGCCGGTTTGAGGCGTTCCTGTCACCAGCTTGGTTCGGCTGCCCTTGTAGGCGGCCGTGATCATGAAGGAAGAACTGGAGAATCCAAAGACGCCAACGTAGAAGGAGCCGCCCGTCCTGAACATATCCTTGACCACGTCGTTGTCACAAGTCGACGAGACAGCGACGGTGTCGGCCGTGGCCTGGCAGGGGTTGTTGTGGTTGATGACTACTGTGTCAGACTTAGGATTGTTGGAGAACCAAGTGTAGTTCGAGCAGAGGCGGTGTTCATAATCATAATGGCTAATGCCCGGTTGAATTTGGCAGCTAGGGTACTGGTCGTCATAGCTGATCATCATGTCAGGGTCGCCCGTGATGGAGGTGATAGTGACCTGGAGGTCTACGTCAGCCCTGTCAACATTGAAGTAGAAGTACTCGTTGACGCCCTCTTCGACGAAGTGCCTCTGAGGGACTCCAGCGAGGAGGACAATCTGGGTCGAAGTAAAGGATCCAACGATGTTGAAACGACAGTTAGTCGAGGCAGAAGCGAACACGCCGACGATGAACGTGGTAGCCGTCTCATGAGGTCTGTCGACATGGATGTTGTCCACCGTGTTGTTGGCGCTGGTGAAGTCGTAGGATGAGGGGTCGGAGGGGTCAGGAACCTTGGAGGTATCCCAAATGACGCCGTCAGTCAAGGTCTTGACGTAAATGTCAGCCTCGCCCCACTGCATGGTCATGGCAATGTCCATGGAAGCGGAGCTGCTGCCCAGCGTCATTTTGTAGTAAGTCGCTTCACCGGCGTCCAAATTGGCGCTCTGCGGCCTTCCGGGATAGAGGTTCCTGATGCACTCTCCGCTGTTGACCATGACGGTAAATGTTGAGTTGGCAGCCCAGGCGTAGACTCCGATCGTGTAGTCGCAGTCGGTGCAGTAGTTGATGTCTCCCTCCTCCTTGATCAAGACATAGTCGCTTCCCGCATCTCCGCTCTTCCAGATGTAATCATCCTGAGTGGGCAGGACGGCGCCTCCGCCCCCCGCAGTGACGTAAATGTCAGGGTCTCCGGTCAGGGCCATGACAGATATTTCCAGATCTCCGCCGGTCGCCGAGTGGTAGTAGCTGAAGTACGTCATGTGGTTCCTCCAGGCCTGGCCATTTGCAACCGTGCCGCACGACAGGGAGGTCAACCCCGTCGAGGCGACGATGCTGTAGCTCGTCTCCTTAAAACCGTAAACGGCGAGGTAGAAGGTGCAGCTGGTGCAGTAGTGCTCGTCACCGGGGCGGATGACGATGCTGTCAGCTCCAGACCAGCCCGTGGACCTAAGGTCGTAATTTGAGACGCCGGGCTCTCTGTCCCTGCTGCTGGTCAAGTAGAGGTCGGCGTCCCCGTCGTCGAGCGGAGTGAGGGTGAAACTAATGATCTCCCCCTCATCGATTCCGACTTCCTTGTAGTAGTACTGGTACTCCTTCTCCTTGACTAGGCTGCTCTGCGGCTGCCCGTCCACCAAGAGGATGGGGGAGGACCAGCCGTAGTCCAGATTCGACATGATGCTGAATCTCGAGTGGTTGTAGCCATAGATGCCAATGTACAGAGTGCACGGATTGTCGGTGCTGATATCAGATCCGGACCCGCACTTTGCGGCGAGCTGATTGTGCTGCAACATCATGGTGTCAGCCCCGTAGCCCATGGACACGAAATCGTGTTGGGTTCTGTTGGGAAAGCGAGAATACAAGCCGTTCACGCTGACGTAGATATCGGGGTCCCCTCCGGACAGAGGAGTGACACTGATCGAAACGTCGGAGGTCGGATCCGTGATCGTGGTGGAGTAGTACTTATAGGCGGTGGTCTCAACAAAAGAGGTGACAGGCACGCCATCCATGAGCTTCGTGATAGTTTTGCTAGTCTCGGCTAGGATGGTGTACGACGATGTCCCGGTGGGAGTGTCGGCGGGAGGACAGAAGTTGCAGGTGCGGTCGCACTGGCCGGCGCGAGGACAGGACGAGCAGAAGAAGCCGTCACAGGTGACGCCCAAGCCAACAAGGGTGTCACACGTGGTGCTTCCTCCCCACTCGTCGTCTTCGCAATCGGAGTTGGAAGGATTCGCATAACGGCCGAACACCCCTACGACGTACGAGGGGTGCTGGGCTGGGTCCAGCTTAGGTATCGAGATGAGCTCGTCAAAGTTGCTTCCACTGTGGGCGGAAGAATAGACGTAGTTTTTAACCTCACTGGTGGCAGTGTCCCAGAAGGGCTTCGTCTCCCAGTCGTTGGATATGTAAATATCAACGTCACCGGAGGCTGTAATTGCGGAGAGAGACAGGTCCTCCCCAGCGTCCCCACCTCCAATCGACACCCTGTAGTACGTGAACTTCCTGTATTCAACGTCCCCAGAGAGCATGAGCCCGTGAGGGAGGAAGGTGAGCTGGTCCAGGCTGTCCCCCCCATCGTCGGTGGAGATGAGGGTCGGGGTGAGGATGAAGGAGGAGGTCGTGACGGTGTCATTGTTGAACACTGAGACGTAGACGTCGGCGGGAAAGCTGTCGCAGCCGCGGGATGCGAGGGAAGCTCCGGTAATGGTGGTGGAGAACGAGGTCGCAGTGGTGGAGTGCTGGTGGTAAGAAGTGAAGGAGTAGTCGGAGGTGGAGGGGCTCTCGTTAGTGCAACTCACGTAAAGCTCAGAGGAACCGGCGGTAGGGGTGAGGCTCAGCTTGAGGGACTGCTGCTGATCGTTGACGGACACTCTGAAGTACTCGTAAGACTTGCGTGCGATGACGCCCTGGAACGGCTGGTCGATTGCGAGCGTGGTGATGGCCAAGTTCGTCGTCACAGTCAGAACGTAGTCGGCCTCGTGGAAGCCAGTAATGGCGATTTGGATCAAGCACATGGAAGAAGTGAGGGGACACCGGGTGTTGAAGCGGGGAGTGTTAGTCCTGATGACGACGTGATCCTCACGCTGGTTCATCTCAAGACTGTAGTAGTCCCAATTGGTCGGGCCGGGGTGCCCTCTGCCGTTGTTGCCAGACTCTCCCGTGCCGTCCGAGACGAGGATGAAGATATCCGGGTCGCCGAAGGCGGGAGTTAGGGTTATCTCGATCTGCTCGCTAGCCGAATCTCCTGAGCTTTCGGTCCTGATGAACTCGAATGCGTAGTTGTTCACCCCGCTCTCGCTCACGTGGTCAGACTGGGGCATCCCGGGGTAAATGACGACAGCCTCGTCACTTTTGACGGTGGCAAGAATGGTGTAGAGAGCCTCCTCGTAACCGTAGACGGAGATGAAATAGTAGCACCCACTGCAGTAGTTGGCGTCCTCGGGATAAATGGTGAGCGCGTCACTGCCCCAACGAGTCTGACCCCACATGTGATCCTCCCTGGTGGGGTTCGGGTTCCTGGAGATGAAGAGATCTGCGTCGCCCGAAAGGCACGTGATGGACACGAAGAGCTCCGCCGCGGCCTGCTGGTTCGGGTTGTCAGGGTTGATTTCGGGCATGTAGACCTTGAATTGGGCGTAATTGTTGATGCGGCTGTAGTCTGAGACGGCGCGACCCATCGAAAGGAGGAGGACTTTCTTGTCAATCTCGCCCGTGATGGTGTAGCCTCCCCCGGAGGAGCTCCCACAGGGAGCGACGCCAACAAGGTACGAAGTCCCCTGCGTGTCGTTGCGCGAGACTTGCAGGGTAGACTCCTCGCTTTGGCAACTGCCGATCCACCCGTTATTGGTGGGGCTTGGAAGGTCTTGCTCGCACGCTGCGCCGACACACTGCTTCACGAACATGATGAACTGGGAGGACTTGGGGGCGAGCGAGAGTTTCAGCTCGTCGTGGCCTCCAGAGAGACGGATCTGGTAGTACGTCATGTCGAGCGCAGACTGGGCGATGTAATTCTGACCGACGCCGTCAATGAGCTGGATGAGGGTGGACGAATCCTCCTCCTTCGCCATGATGGTGAACATCGCAGAGGTAGGGGGCACGTCGGTGGAGATGCCGGTCACACCAACGTACGTAACATCGCCGATTTGCCTGTTGGGAATTGTCAGCATGGAGATGCTGTTGGTGCTCGCGCTGTGGTCCCTCCAGCAGATGGGGGGGACGGCGGAGGAATGATCAGCCGTGCAAGCGTCCGAACTAATGAAGGTCTTATTTTCGGCGGCTTGCAGCCAGGCTACGCCGGACAACATGGTGAGGTAGAGGCGCAGGTCTCCCTCCTCGTTAGACGTGAATTCGAAAGTTTGGGTGCTGTACGCCGCAACGGACTCCTTGAAAGGTTTGCCGGCGGTGAGCGTCTGGTCCACGTCTGCAAGGGTCGCAGTGAGGGTGAACTGCGACTGAGAGAAGCCGAGCACGGCGATGGAAATTTCACAGTCAGGCTGGATTTGACCCTCGCCTATCGTAACCCTGTCGTCGTGGTACTGGTCCAGGATGGAGCTAAAATCGTGATTGGTCTTGGACGCGACCTCGCCGTCCTCCACGCAAACCTTGATGTAAACATCAGGGTCGCCGTAAAAGGGCGTAACGAGGACGGAAATCTCGACGGATTCGGCTCCAACGTGAATGCTGTAGTACTTGGTGGTGTCCCTGTAAACAGTTCCCTCGTAAGAAACTCCCGGAACCACCGAGGTAGTCCCCTCAACGGGAACGGCGGTGATTATGTAGGAGGACGAAGTTGACTGGGGAAGAGGGTAGGAATAGACACCGATGTAAATGATAGGACAGTCCTGGGTGAAGATCCTGCTGCCCTCGGGAAGACTCGAGGAGGAGGATTTGATCGTGAGGGCGTCTTCGAACAGTTGGGTCGAAGTGGCGTTGAAGCAGCTGCGAGCGAACGACGAATTAAATGGGTGGAGGTGAGAGAGGATGCGCAAGGAGACTGAGCAAGAGAACGATAGAAGCAGTCCTCACCTTGCTCCGGGACAAACCTCAGGCTCGAACCTACAGCCGACGTAAACGTCAGGATCTCCGTGATCAGGAGTCACGTCGATCACGACATCACCGTCGAAAAAGTACTGATAGTACCTCCACTGACGGACCGGAAGAGTGTCGTGCTGAGGCTGCCCAGGCTGCAGGTAGATGGGAGTGTTCTCCGAGGTAATGGGGAGGATAGTGTAAACCTCATTGTTCTGGTGAGGCGTCGAAACCGTGATGTAGTAGGTGCCACCTCCATGCTTGAAGTTCGGGTCGGAACTAGTCACCGTGATTGACTCGTCGTAATTTCCAATCCTGTGACTTGACCAAACTGCAGGGCTATCATCGTAAAATCCTGGGACGAGAGGGAGCGAACGGGTGGAGTCAACGTGTTAGAAATAGGCAAGGGGGGTGGGGGGATTGTGGATGGCGAGTGGAATTAGCTGCGTCGTGTCGTACCTTCCGTGGCGATGTAAACGCTCGGATCCGTGCCAGTAGCAATGGGCGTCACGGTCACAGAGAAAGAGGTGCTATCGGCCGGAACGTGAAGCTCGAAAAAGTTAAGTCGGTCGACACTCATGCCGATGTCGAATAATGTCACACCGTTCAACAAGTGGGTCGGTTGCGTCGTGGTGCTTGGAGCCGCAAGGATCGAGTAAAGAATAGGCGTCGTGGTGCTGGTAGTAGAGTACACCATGACGTTGAAGTCGCGTTGGGAGGGGTTATTCAGATTGTGCTCGATTCTCAAGTACGAGGAGCTGTTAGTGAAGCCAAGGAGCGAAGAAGCGAAGGAGCGAAGGCAACGAGTTAGAACAAATTATTATTTAGTGATGTTAGTCACGTCGCTTCGACAGCTCCTTACCTAGGCTTGTTCATGCTGCACGTGATCGAATCGTTACAGTGCTGCGAGTCATCCAAGGTGGGCATGCCCCTGTCAACTTCTTTGATTAGGAAGCGCAGGCCGTAGTTGGATCCCGTTATGGCAGTCATGGATATCGTATAATCCGCGCCAGCCGGGACGGTGAACGAATATACCGAGTACCTGCAGCAAGGCGGGGGAGAAGAGGAATTATTAGAGTGGCTAACTTCGGAGATGACCCTCGAACCTTGTCTGTTTCTTCTCACCTCTTGGTAGTCGAGTCATCTCCCGCACTTAGGACATTCGCAGCCATGGTCGGAACGCCCGGGTGCAGCGCCACCCCCGCCTGCTCCAGGCTCCCGCTCGGGTTGGTCCGCGTCGTCGAGCCCCGGTAGTTCTCAGCGCTCAGGCGAGAGAGGAGGAGGTTGAAGGAGAGCTTGCCTCCGGTGCCGTAGCTGCTTATGTTTTCGATCACGATGCGGACTTTCAGGGGAGTAGTAAAGTCGGTAGATGAGCGAGGGGGGTCCTAAGGGGGGGGAAAGGGGGGGGAAAGGGGAGGGGTTAGTTTTGTTGTTTACTTGACCCATGTTCGGCACTTTGTTTACCTCCATCTGAAACAACTTGGCCAGAGGCATCGTCATCGCATTCCTCGTATTCATGGCGTCCATATCTGAGTGAAAGTGACTCGAACCGTAATCCGTTGGCCAGGAACCACCGTTGCCGATTTTAGCGAGGACGGTGCCGCGGCCGAATGTCTCTGTCATGGTTAAGGTGTAGAAATATAACTGGTCAGGGTCATTGAGGAGGTCGTAGCCTAGGTAGCCAGACTGCAAGTCCGAGACGGAGATGCTGGCAGTGTAGAAGGTTCGGCCGTCGTAGGGGAGGGGGTGGTCGGCTGAGGGGCCGGTGGTCAGCTCTTGAACGTTAAGGGTGCAGGGGGCGGTCGCATCTTGGCAGGCGATGGACAGGGTAGGGGTGGGGGCAAGGGTCAGGAGGAGGAAGATGGGAAGGAAGAGACGAGCGAGCATGCTGTTGGGGAAAGAGTGGGGCTGTGTGTGTGGTGTGTACGTGGGTGGGCGGCGAGGGGAATTTAGGGTGACGGGAGGCTGGGGCGGATGGGTGGGGGGTTGGGCGGAGGTTTGGGGTGAGGGTTAGATGTATTTCGCCGAGCAAGGGATATCGAGTTCTGCCATGGATGTTGGAGTTTTTTTTGGTGGGGTGGAGGTCGGGAAGGGGGCGGTTTCGTTGGTTGGAGGGGATAGGGTGGGAAGAGGGCTATGGGTATAATTGCATGGGATTAGAATATCGATCATGAAGGCGGTTGGGGAGAGTTCTACCCGTTGAGTCGAAGAGAGACTCCTCCGCCCGGAAGAAGGTGAGGAGGTGAGGAGCGGGTTGGTGGCACTGTGATTTGGTTTGGGTTTATGGCGTTTATAGGAGGGATGGGTACTTACGTCGTGCGACTTTTATCTACGTAAGCGCTTTTATTTGCTTTAGGGTGTTGCAATATCTTTGTTGGGAAGGAGACTGGACTCTCTGAAACTCTGAGGACAAGTAAGCCTCTTATGATAATCATAAGAATTGATACTTCGACCTTTACGTGAAAGAACTACGAGTGAGGAACCGGATATGAAAAAGGAAGTTTGACGGAACCTCTTTTGAGCTTAGCAGGAGACTCCGGCAAATAAAACAAGAGTACAATGAAAAAGTGAAAAAAGTCCCTTTCATTTTCTTTGGAAAAAACCTTATCGGTTGTTGTTGTACGTTATTTGTTTTTCTTCTTCTCTCACCCCCGAAATACGTGTGCGTTGTGCGTGTGCTTCTGTGCTTTGTGTGATGCTGTTGTTGTTGTTCAAAGCGTTGTCGTTTAAGCAGCGACCTTTTCCTTGGCCTTGTTTGCGGCTGCCCTTTTCTCGTAGAGTTCCCTGATCTTGAAACTCGCGAGTGTCTGGAAGAATCCGGTGCCGTTGTCCGATCCGGGGGCGTCGGCGAGCTTGAGCATTTGCTGTGTGAGTTCGCCGTAGAATTTTGTGGCGGTGTTGGAGAGGTGGGACTCGACGTAGACGAGCTCTTGGAGGTTGTCGAAGGAACCGTCCATCTCGATTACGGAGACGTCGTTGCCGTAGAAGGTGTCGGAACCGTACTTGAATTGGATGCCGGGGAAGGAGCAGGAGAGCTTCTTTCCGCAGGGCTTCCAGTCGATCTCGGAACCCTCGTCGAAAAGGTAGCAGGGGGAGAAGTCCTGGACGCCCTCCTTCTGGATCATGCGGACGCGGAGGGTCTTGGTGTCGTCCTCGGCGAGCTGGGTGGGGAGGACCTGGATGGTGAGGTCGGAGAACTCCTTCTGGGGGGCGATGAAAGCGTCGAAGTCGGGCTGAGAGAGTGTAAAAAGCGAGGAGCGAGGGTTGGGACGACGACGGGGTTAGAAAATAAATGTTATCCATGATTTGGTCGGGGTATCTCTCTCTCACCTTCCTGGCCTCAATACTGGCCTGAATCGACTCGAGCGAGTGTCCACGTTCCTCCATGTCCCTCTGGATCTTCCACGCAAACTTAACCTCATCGCTAATATCCAAATAAAGGCTGAAATCAAGCAGATCCCTGACCCTAGAATCGTACATGGGGTGGAGGCCCTCTACGATGACGATGGGGGTGGGCTCGATAGTCTCGGGGGTGTCGAGGGTGCCGTTGACATGGTTGTAGATGGGCTTGGAGATTGTCTTGCCGTTCTTCAAGTCGCTGAGCATCTGTTGTTGTTGTTGTTGTTGGGGGTTAGAGAGAGGAATGTTGGTCGGTCTTCATAACATTCCTGATAACGTTCCTGGGGCAAACCATGTCTCTCACCTGGTACATGGTATCAAAATCGTTCTCCTTAGGGTTAAGAGCCGTAAGCTTCGTAACCTTCCTTCCCTCCCTATCATTAGCATGAAAATCATCCAAGCAAATAACGGTAGTCTGATCGGAAACGAGTGTATTCGTCTCCCAACCTCCGCCGTCGAAACCACCGCCGAGAGGACCGACGGTCTCACCGCCGAATATGTTCGTCAGGCGACGCATGAAGGTTGATTTGCCGCAGCCGGAGTCGGCGGCTACGCCGATTAGAGTAACTTTCTCGCCGGGTTTGAGAGCGGAGAGGGACGTTCCGGATGTGGTAGTGGGGCTGAAAGACGCTAAGCGGGTTGGGCTTAGAGTCCAAGCGCCGGCGGTTGCGACGAGGGATGATACGATGAAGAGTTTCATAATTTGTCTTGGGATGGTACGTGTGGGCTGGGGTTGAGGATGGGAGGGTTGGAGCGTAGTATGCGTGCGTTTTTGAGGAAGGGATTATTTAGGGTTAGAAATATTGTGATTTTACGTTATTTATGATAATTGAAGTAAATATTGCGCATGAGATGAATCATATTTAACCGTCTATGTAAATTATAATAACGATAACGTACTACAAAGTGATTAAATGACTAATACAGGTGGTGTAGGTGGCGGCTGAACCCATCTGAATATCATTATGAATATCCCCTGTCATGACATCAAAGTAAGTAAGCATTGAGCGATATTATTGCTGCATACGGTAAGAGGGGTAGAATGGATCGCATGGGGATGCAAAGTTAAAGAGAATTTCACGTTATTTAAATATTTATTTTACCAGGCAAAATTTACCCCACATTTAGCCCAAATTTAATTTTGGAAAAGGAAGCTGACTTTACCGACTTTATAAGCATGTCAAAAAGATCTGAAGATGCAATCGCGATACTAGATCCGAACAGTTTAGAGGCCGGAGATGACGATACAGAAGTATTTGAAGGTTCAGAAGTCAACGACCACGAAACCCAGGCCAGAGGAGGCGATGATTTCATGCATACAGACGATTTCAGGCGACTGTTCGTAGAGTTCGTGATGGTTGATACTTTAGTTACGATGCGGTGGCTGGATAGAAAATGGCACAAGGTAGTTGAGAAGAAACTGACTGAGGTGGGAGATGGACCTTACGGCGGGTTGATTGTTCATGGAGGTACTGATGTAAGTCCTGATGAAGCTCATTCTGATGCGAGGAAGGAAAAGACGAAGCAAGTGACTAAGGTCGCCTTCCTTCTGAATGTTACGAAGGTCGGAGAGCGTGCCTGCTTCAAAGCCTCCATTCTCCTCACTGTAGACATCCCCGAAGGCATTACATTCATCGGTGACCGTTCCTTCTTTTGCTGCCATAGTTTGACTACCGTATCGTTCCCAAAGTCGTTAGCATTAATTGATGAATGGTCCTTCAGTGATTGCTTCAGTCTAGAAAAGGTCAATCTCCTTCATACGAACGTTCGAGAAGTAGGTTATCGTGCCTTCGGTTACTGCACAAGCTTAAGAGAGATGAAGATTCCGAACTCGCTTCAAACGTTTGGTAAGTATGTCTTCTCCCACTGCTCCGAGCTAGTTCCCGCTGGCATGGACGTTACAGACAACGATGCGGTAGTCGGGTACCTCCGCTCTATACAATAATTAAACGCATTGAAAAGTGTTGTAAAAGAATCTCAAAAAAGTAATAAACCAAAACCCCCCTCCATTGTTGTAAAAAGTACCTAAAAAACCCCTTTAATAAAACCTTTCTCCCTCCCCCCCCCCCTCCCCCCCCTGCACCTCCCTACCACAAATCATCGTCGTTATCATCTTCATCTGAATCAATTCCATAATTCCTCCTGTCAATTTTAACCTTTGTCTCAACGCTCGTACCCTCCAACATCTCGCAGAGTACCTTCTCGTTAATTTTACCTTGGAGTTTACCTGACATTGCCATTTGCACTAGTTGATTTTCAATTTGTGTCGCCTTCTGTTTTTTAACCAATTTAATACGTGAGAGACGATCTTTCGCTGGACCGTCGAGAATCTGGTCGAGGATTGACTCAACTTGAGCGGCGCGTTCGGCGGCTTTTTGGGCGCCTTCGCCGCCGCCAGGGGCGGCGGTGAAACCTTCAGGGATCTCGTCGACGCCGAGAGGGGCCGAGTCCATTGTTAAAGGTGTGGAGTGTTTTTTTGGAGGAGGGGGGGACTGGAGGGATAAGGGGTTAGAATGGACTACCGCTTTTGAAGGAGTTAAGAGGGGCGAGGTTATCGGGGGCAACCAAGCGTTCGCGAAGAACGCAACACAGCCAAGATGAGTGCTGCTCCGGCGTTGGAGTTCGAGGGCGTCCACCGTGCCTTCTTGCAAGATGAAGACAGAGCCTCGACTTCGCGCCCTTTTGGACAATTCGTCAAAAGATGCGAGATCGGAAGGTAGACTGGCGCCGAGCATGAGCTCAACAGCGCTGCTGCGGAACTCTATGCAGCTCTTCGCAGCTCTAAAAGTGTCTCAAATCTGAATTTCGATCAACGCTTCAAAGGGTAATTGTCTAATACAAGACGACGTTTAACGAGATATTTGTCGCTTCGAGGGGAATAAACGATGTAATGAGATGTTGGTAATGGCTGCGGTGAGCATCCTGATGTTGTGTGTAGCGCACAATTTACTGATTGATCTGAAATGCTCTGAAATTTGTAGGTATAAATTTGCCTGTGAAGTGAGAGCAGAGATTTTCAGAGGTCGGTGCACGCGGCGAATGAGCTAAATTTCCCACAATTGAAGGATACAGGGATACGATTAACGTATTCCAAAAGTGATATAATTCGTGACATTGTCGCATAAATTCGATAATATGTGATGTGAGCGATCGATGCGACATCACAGAATGACTTGAAGAGAAGGCGCTGGAGATCCGCGACGCCCTCCTCGAGAGGGTCGTCGAGAATTTCCGCGAAGAGTGCGACGGACGTCCTCGACGAGTACGAGAGCATTATCGCCCGCATCTCTGAGAAGCCTACCGACGAGGTTGAGCCTCCAGGCCCTCAGGAACGTTCATCCAGGAGTCCAAAACGACGGCTCACGAACCTCTGCGCCCGCGTGGACAATGTGCACGCCAAGATTGAAGCGACTTCCCAGTTCTGCTACGACATCAGCGAGGAGGACGTCGAGCTCATGTGGAAGATCAAGGGCTACCTGCGCAAGGTCGAGGAGTCCACCTCCGAGGCCATGGAGCGACTCCAAACCATGAATTGCCATGAATTGCCATGAATTCTAACTCTCTATATGCTCTATATACGCTCGACAGATATATACGTATAATAAATGATAAAATCAATCCTATTTCTGCTAAGCATGCTAAGCATAATAACTGTAGCCAGGGCAGGCAGGGTCAGGGCCGTAACAGGGTTTGCCACTTCCTTCACCAGAGTGTCTCCTCGCAACCCTCGCAGCACTCGCAGCCCTTGCAGCACTCGCAGCACAACCACTAGTGCACTCTACAACTCCATAACAAACATAAATCCCCCCACCGGCGTCGTCGACCTCACGCAATACTCCAACCCTAACAACAAAAACGACCAAATCCTCTCCCTAATAACCACCTGCGGTTCCCTAAAAATAACCCTAATAACCCTCCGAAACCTTCTAAACGACGTCTCCCTCCAACAGACCCTCTCCCCCCTCTCCACAATCGCCCTCGGCACAACCTTCTCCTGCTCTACTATGCTCGCTTCCGGTATGGATACATCCCAAATTTTTCAACTTACGATAAACGGTGACGGTCCACTTCGTGGTATATGTTCAGTGAGCGGTAGCGACGGTAGCGTGAAAGGTTACGTAGGTAACCCTACTTGTGAAGGGGTTGAGTTGGTTAAGGCTGTTGGGGGGGGGACTGTGCAGGTTGTTAAGAATCATCCTGATTGGCCTAGACCTTATAATGGGATATCGTCGATTGGGGGGGGGGGGGTTAGTAATGATGTGGGGGTTTATTTGGCTAAGGTGAGAGAATGAGGAGCGAATAAGTGAAAGAGATGAGAACGGCACGGAGACGGAGATATCAACAGTAGCCCGTAGCAGCGCCTGTGCGAAACCTTTATTGTTACTGACTTCACCACTGTTTTTAACACCGACAACGCAACTTTCCATGCGACTCGCTTCGCTCGTCGCAGAGCGAACAGAGGGAGTGCGTGCTTTTCGGGGATGTGGAGATGAAGGGATTTTTGGTTACGGGGAGTGGAGGGTACCTTATTGAGAGGCTGCCGGGGAGTGAGGCGGAGGTCAGCGACGCTATTGAGGAGAACCTTGAGGAGTTGGCGAAGGGGAGCCAGGTGAGAAGGAGTTGAGAAGGAGTGTTTATGGGTAGCTGGGTAGCTGCTGCCAACTTCTCGTCCCGATTTCTGATTTCTAACGCCATCGCAGTCGTGGTTCATGGATTCGCTCGTCGGAGGGACGGACCTTCTGACTGTCGCCTCGAAGATCCTGGGGACGAAAGTCTCAGCGACCGTGCTGGATTCAAAATTACCTTACGCCAAATGCGACTGCAGCCTGGAGCGTTTGGTCAGGAGTCTGACTCTGCTCCCTAGGGACGACGTCATGGACATCATTCAGAAGGAGGAGAACGTGGAAGCCAAGTGCGAGTTCTGCGGGAAGATGTACAGGCTCAGCCCGGACGAGGTCAAGGTAGAATTCGACAAGTTCGAGAAGAGCAACGAGGAGAAGATGAAGAGGGAGAAGGAGGAGAAGAAGGAGAAGGAGAACGGGGAATAAATAAGACAAAAGGAAGTTTATTTGTTCCTGAACATTTCGCTTTCCCACCTCAAATATCTATTATCACGTACAAGTCAACCCTGTCCTCCTTCCTGTGAATCTGCAAATTACTGTATGTGATAGCCTTCACCTCCGTCCCCTGCGTATGCCTCTCCATATCAAATTCCTCCCCCTTCGCCACGCACTTAACATCCCACCCAGGGGAACCAACTTCCTCCTTAACCTCCACCTCCATCTAACGCGCGAGGCGAAGCGAACGATAAAACCCCACGTTAATATAATATTATACGTTCGACTTTCTCTCTCGCTTTCCCCTTCTCTCTCACCTCCTTAACCACGAAACCCTTCGTGTGAAAATGGACCAGCCACTCGTCTAAAATTTTGAACACACCCGTCTCGGGAGAGTCGGACTTGAACGATATTATCTGAGAAGAGGACGGGAGGATGTAAGATAGGTCTGTCATGTAACCGAACATTGAGATTGTTAGGGAGGAGAGGGCGGAGTTTAAGGTTGGACCCCAGGAGTGGAGTTGGATGTCGGCTGTGTGGGGGAGGTATTCGTAGTTGGAGGGTTTGGTGGGGCCGGCTGCGGAGGACTTTAAGAGCATCTCTGAGAGGGAGGAGGAGGTTACGGTGCCGCGGCCGGAGCGGGAGGAGACGAGGGAGGAGATTTCGGAGGAGGAGGAGGGGAGGGGGCAGGGGGAGGGGGAGGTGTAGGAGGGGCGGGAGCGGGTTAGGCGGGAGAGGCGGTAGCGGTTTTGAGGGGGGGCGGGCATTTGGGAAAGTGAAGGGGTGAAGGTGAAGGGGAGGGGGCTGGGGGAAGGGACTGGAAATGGGCGTTAGTGATTATTTGGGACGGTAATGGCGATTATTGCGGCGAAGAGAGTTTTCCCTCCTCGAAAGTCCTCCTTTATCCCGTGGCAAAATAACTATGAAAGACAGCGAAGCTCTTCTACGAAGCTCTTCTATGAAGCTCTTCTACACGATACGAGGACCAGAAGCGCTACAAAACACGGGACGCTTTGTAGTATTTTCGACCTCCCACACGCAACGGTGAGGAGCCGCTACACGCCAATTTCTCGAGGGGACGCGCAGGGGACGCGCAGTCCAACAAAATGCTGACGACCTGGAGCCAGGCCAACGGATGGGCCGAGGAAAGAGCCTTGTGGAATGAACGCGGATAATTGGAGGTGTTTGTTGGTACGTGAAGGTATGTTGGAGATATTGGGGGCGGCTCGTAGGTAGGAAATGGGGATCGGTACGCGGAGAGGATGGAAAACTGTACCTAAAAAGCTGTCAATTTTTTGCCTGGTATCATCCAGTCTTCAAATCTTTACCTGAACGCTCTCCCGCCTTTTCCTTGCTTTGAGAAGCCCATCGTTGCTCCTTGAAATCAATTGGGTAATAAGAAACACACATCGTCGTCTCGTGTGTTGTATAAAAAGGCCATAACTTAGACTTGGTGGAACGGGTTTGGGTTTCCTGTTTCACAGCCTGTTTCACAGCCTGTTACCGCCCGTCGAACCGTATCATCCTCTTGAGGTAGATCCAAACCAGGAGGCCTAACAGGGTTCCGTTATTCTAGTCCCTAGCTAGCGTAGCTAGCCCTTATTCATCCCTTATTCCAACATGGCAACCCGTCAGTCCCTCCTCCTCCCTCTCTCCCGTCCCTTAACTCTCGAATGTGACATTTGCCACACCGACATATCCTCCAAAGTCCGTCTTCGATGCGGCGTTTGCCCTGACTTTGATATGTGCCTTGAGTGCTTTGTGCAGGTGCAGGAGAGTAAGAGGAAGGTGGGGGAGCATGAGTGGAGCCATTGTTATAGGTGAGTGAGAGAGAGACTAGTCGAACGAGTGTAGCTACTAGTGTTGTACTAACCCCAACAACTTGTTAAAAACATTTCAGAGTCTGCGATTCCTCAAAATCCCCCCTCTTCACCTCCGACTGGTCCCTCGGCGACGAGATCCTCCTCCTCGAGTCCATCTCCCAGTTCGGGCTAGGCAACTGGTCAGAGGTTTCAGACCACGTATCCCGCTTATCCTCCGACACTAAGACACCTCGAAAGTGTATGGAACATTACCTCGACGTTTATTTAGAAAGACACGGATACGTCTTACCTGAAAAGTACCACGATGATTCTCCCACCTTTGCCCCCCCTTGCGGCCTCGTAGGACTCGGCGAAACGGTCGGATCTTCTACTAACCGTGACTTGAAGATTCAAGCTAGTCTTAACCTCTTCAAAAGAATCGAGAAGGCGACAGAGGAGACGGAGAAGGAAGCCATCAGAGAGGAGGCTAGGAGGATGGATTTGACGGAGCCTTTTAATGTTGATGATATTATGAAAATGCAGGGGTATGATTTGACGGGGTTCATGCCGAGGAGGTGAGGGGTGGGGGTGGGGGGGGGGCGTGAAAGGGATGGACGTCCCCGCCGTTTTCGTTTTTCTTTTAATTTTCGTAGCAGTTCTAACCCCAACTCTCGGGCATCCTTTGCAGGAGGGAATTCGACGTGGAGTGGGAGCAGGACGCCGAGGTCCTCGTCGGGGACATGGAGTTTCTGCCTAAAGACACTAAGGAGGAGAGGGAGATGAAGCTTAAGGTCCTCAGGATATACAACGAGAAGCTGGCGGAGAGGGGCCGTCGGAAGGAGTTCGTCTTCGACCGTGGCCTCCTGGATTACAAGAAGATGGAGGAGGAGGATAGCCGCCATACCGTCACCGAGAGGGACATGCTAAAGAGGGCCCGTATGTTCGCTCGTTTCCAGACGAAGGAAAAGCACGAGAAGTTCACGGAGGGCCTCCTGCAGGCTGCGAAGATGAGGGAGGAGATAGCGAGGCTCAAGGTTTACCAGCAGATGGGATTCACGACGGAGGCGCAGGTCAAGGCATACGAGGAGGCGAAGAAAGAGAGGCTCAAGGCGTTGAACGCGAAGAGGGGGAGGGGGAACCCTAACTGGGTGTCAGGCGGGCTGAAGAGGAGCAGGACGGAGAGGTGAGAACGACCCCGCGAGGAGCGAAGCAGACGAGCTGAGAAGGCGCGGGGTTACCGGATATCTCGACACACACCAGCCAACTTCTTCGCCGTTTCTAACGTCACCGTCGCGCCCCTTCCTTTGCGACCCGCCACGCTCGTCGCTTCGCTCGCCGCAGCCCCAAGGGGCTCACGCCGGTAGTGGTGAACGTGAAGGGGACGACTGTGGGGGCGGACCCGCTGGACGATCCCAATATGAAGCACCATAATAAGAAAATTGGGAGGACGGCGGAGGAGGCGGAGGTAGGGGAGGGCGACTCCTCTGAAGTCCTTGCTGTCGAGAAGGCCGACGAAAGCAACGACGACTTAGGCTCAGAAGACCTCGCCTCGGCCGGCGTCGTCGACAAGTACTCCTCCCTCGTCTCCCCCCAAGAGGCGTCCCTGTGCTCGAAGCTCTCCCTCCCGCCTCCGCTTTTCCTCAAGCTCAAAACGGCCCTCATCTCAGAAGCCGTGTCGAAAGGATTCGTCAACAGCCACACGGTGGGTAAAATTGGGAGGGTCAAGGTCAACGTCACGGAGGAGCAGGAGAAACAGGTTTTCGAATTCTGTCTCACGGCAGGGTGGATTAATACTAATTGAAGGACTTTCGTTTGCATCCAAATTATTTTTTTTATGTAATTTTGCCCATTTTATCTCCCCTCTTCAGTATCACAGACCGCTCCACAATCAAAGCTTTGTACATATAGTACACCGCCAACGATGTGAAAACGTGCCAACCAAAGGCGTGAAAGTTCAAGAAGACTCTCGGACTAAAGGCGAGCAGTTGTTCGCAGAAGATCGAGTCAAGGATCCACGAAACGAGGGACAGAACCATACAGACGAATCCATGCGCAAAGAGATCGTTCATCTCCACCCCAGAAGAGGGATCGATCGAGGAGACTACGGCGGCGGATCGGGAGCTTCCGTGGAATACAAAGACCAAGTTTATGGCGAAAGCTACCGCCCCAGCCCCCCTACCGGCGTTGTGTACGTGGGTGCCCTGTGCAGTCAGAACGATGGTCAGCGTGAGGAGCAGGCAACCGAAAATGTAGAGCTTCCCAGTCTTGGCTTGTGCGGGAGTGAGGTGGATGCTCGACTGAGTTGAAACTATGAATCCTGCGAGGAAGGTAGAGAGGAGCGAAGCGACGAGTGAGAATGAAGTAGCGATATGCTCCTAGATATGGCGATATCGTCTCACCTGCAGAACAGATCAGGTAGACCATGGGCAATTCGTCCAGCAGCTGAGCCCAGTACAGCAGCGTCCCGTGGAAAAGGGTGGACCCGATTCCCACACTCCACAGCGAGACCAAAAGGAGTTGGAATTTTATAGCGCCCGGATCCTTGCTCAGTTGCTCCATGCTCTCAATGTACGAGAAAACCGCAAGCAAGCAGTAGATCAGGGAGGTCGTGCTGTTAGCAAATTCAGCAATGTACCGGGTGTGAACGTAGTTGTTCTCGCACCAGTCAATTTCACTCGTCACTTTGCCGAAGTAGCCTTCGTTGTCCACCCCTCGGCTGCCTTGGAGATTCGGAGGGATAAGAATGAAGATTGTTGTCGAGCAACTGAGTAGTCCGACCAGGGTGAAGGCCACGACTGAGGGGGATAACTTCAGCGGCATCGCTTGGAAAATGCTATTGTGATGCAATGAATAAATTTGGAAGGGCGATGTTAGGATATTGGGGTCGTTTGGACAGGTGGAGGGTTGCTTTGGACGACAACTGGCTTTTGAACTTGTAACACGTAAAACTGAAAAAAGGAAAACTAGTAGTTCCCTAGAAATCAAATACAGCTTCCTCGAACATGTCAAATAACATTGTGTGTCTTGTGGATACGTTTCTAAGCACAGAATTCCATTCTCTGGCAATTCTCTGTCTTTTATTCGCCTCCGTGAAGATATAAGCTGTGCTCATTGCCCAAGGTGGTGATTTAGAGCCTTCACTGACTTCCGACGGCTTGGACATTGGGCTTCTTGCTTTTTCTCCCCCCTCCCCTCCTCCTCCCACAAACCATGATCCGCAAAATCCCCCACAGATTCCTCTTCCAGATCCTCCTCGTCCTCTTCGTCCTCCCCACCCCCACCTCGGCCACAGTAACCCTCACACAAACCTCTTCCTCTGGAAGCGACACCCTGGGCTCCTGCGCAGTCTCCTCCTCCGACCCAAACTGTTTCTCCTCGATCTCCCCCGAAACGTACGAAAAGTGCACCTTCACCTCCTCGACCGCTGGCTTCTTGGTCTTCCAATCTTTCGACGTCGCTTCGCCCTCGTTCATTCAATTAGGAAAGAATGAGTACACCGGAGCTCCTAATGCCCACTACTTGAGCGCAGACGAACCCGTCAAATGGAGCACGAGCTACAGCGTCGACTCCACTACAGGTGAGAACGGTACAAACACACAAAGATTTCGTTTCTTCTTCTTCATTCTAACACGGATCCACAGGCTTCGAAGCGTGCATAGAAGTTCCAAACTTTGTCTGCTCCGCAGGAGAAGGAGTAGCTTGGGGGGGATCGTCCCTCACGTGCGAAACTTGTCCTGCAGGTACATCCGCGGACGCAGAAGGAAAGCTTCCTTGCCTGAAATGTCAGTCAGGAAAGTTCACTGCTGGAACGGGAACGCAGTACTGCCAGAGGTGAGGAGCTAGGCCCAATGTTTAATTCCGTTCCTTTGTTACACCTTCCCCGGTCGCCCACATCATACCTAACTCATGCGCTCATCGTCGCAGCTGTCCTGACGGGACGGAGGGAGGGGAGGGAGCGGAGGAATGTTACGAGTGGTGTCATCCTACCTCGGACCATTGCGTCAATACCATGCAGAAACTGTTCGATAAGGTCTCAAGTGAAAGTACATATGTCCAAGGCGACGACATCATGGACGACGGCGACACCCTGACAATGGCGGAGGGCACCTTCACATGCACGGTACCGGGCGGCACCCCTTTCCCTTGCGCGAACGGCTACCGCATGCTGCACATTACAGATTTGTCAGGGACAATAAACTGTGCTACAGACGCGGCAACGTGCGTTCTAGATGGCTCGAACAGTAAGAGGATTATCGATATATGGAATGGGCTTTCCACGGGCAAGGTGAGCGACAGCGAGGAGCGAAGCGACGAGCTTGGAATATCGTGCAATTTAGCGAGCGGTTTTAGACAATAATTATTCGGCCACTTTCACCGCTCCTTTCCTCTAACTCGTCGCTTCGCTCCTCGATTCGCTTCGCTCGTCGCAGCTCACGTTCAGGGCCCTGAAATTTGCGAATGGGGGTCAGAGTCTTATGAAAGACGCTGGCGGAATTTATATGGGCACTGGAGAACTCGACCTAATCATGTGCATCTTTCACAATTGCCATGCGTACGGCAGTGGGATAGGAGGAGCGATATATGTGAAGGCCCAGACAAACTGGGGGGACGACCCAGCCGTGCTCAATCTCTACGCCGTCCAGGTGAGCTTAATTAACGACCCCAATATATTCTCGCTTTTTGTACTAACACGCCTCGTCCTCTACAGTTCGTTGGCAACGTCGCCCCTGTCGGACAGGGGGCTGACATAGCGATCCCCGCTTACTCGGTCGGGGTCACTGTCAATATCTACAGCAGCGAGTGTCCTTCACCTTACCAAAGTGCGACCATTCAGCAGGGCGAAGCTCTCGACATCTACAACCCCGATTCCAACGTCATTACCAGCGACGATGTGGACGCCGAGGGAACGCTTGCCTCCTGGTCCGGGTGCTATTTCGCGCGATTCATTTGTCCGGTCGGCAGGTACAACCCGAGTCTGTCGGCCGGGTCTGACATCTCTGACGTATCGGAGTGCATCGATTGCCAACCAGGAAAGTCTGCGTCGACTGCAGGGAGCGTAGGCAGTTGCATGGACTGTGCGGTTGGAACTTATGCGGCCAGCTCTGCGATGGGCACTTGTACTGATTGCGCCCAAGGCAAGTTCGGCGTCAACGCCGCTCAAAGCAGCGAGTCGGCCTGCTTTGACTGCGGAAGGGGAAAGCGGGGCCTTGTCCCTGGCGCGACAAGTGACTCTTGCGTCGACTGTGAAGCGGGAACGTGGTCTGATCTCGCTGTCTCCTCTACCTGCGTTAGCTGCGAGGGAGGAAAGTACAGCGACGTAGTGGCGTCGGCGTCGCATTCAGACTGTGTTGACTGCTCCCCCGGGAAGTACGCCACGCCTGCCTCGTCCGTCTGCAGCATCTGTTCCTTCGGAAAGTATTCCAGCTCAACCTCAACAAGCTGCACGAACTGTCCAGCCGGGAAGTACATCGAGGACGACTCCGTCACCGCCACCCTCCACGCCAACTACGACTCCTGCGTGAACTGCCCGGCCGGGAAGGCCAGCGACGAGTCCCCCGACAACTTGTGCGACGAGATCTGCCTGCCAGGGACTTACTCCGTCGTGGGGTCTACTGCCTGCACGAGCTGCGAGAGAGGCAAGTTCAACGAGCAACTGATGCAGCCGTCTTGCGTTGCCTGCGGCGTTGGTCGCTACAACGAGGACGAAGGGTCGGTGAACGAGGCTGCCTGCAGCCTCTGCTCGGCCGGAAAGGCCAGCGACGAGGAAACGAGAAATTCTCCTTGTCCTGAATGCCCGGAGGGAACGGCTACGGCGGCTATCGGTATGGCCGCGTGCAGCTCCTGCCCAGCGGGGAGGTTCTCGAACGTCGTAGGGTCCTATCAATGCGATCCGTGTTCCCCAGGGTCATCCTCTTCAAATTCCGGCTCAATTTCCTGCACACAGTGCAACCCTGGATCTTTCACCACAGCGACGGGTTCAGTATCGTGCGAAATGTGTCCTGCTGGCCAGAAGATGAGTGTTGACGGTGACGGCTGCGACCTTTGCCCCGACGGCAAGTTCAGTAACACGGGAAGTATCGTGTGCACTACGTGTGACGCCACTGCTGGCTTCATCAGCCTCGCTGGTGAAGCCGGAGCTGCCGCATGCGAGTACTGCGGGCCTGGCTTCTACGCCGACCAAACAGCGCACGAATGCAAGATGTGCTCGGAGGGGAAGTATAGCACCGGAGGAGTCGATTCGTGCATAGTATGCCCGTCAGGTAATACCGGCGAGACCCGAACGAGCTGCCCTCCCTGCCCACCCGGAACGATTGTTTCCGACGACCGGAGCTCATGCTCGCCCTGCCCGAGGGGAAAGTACGCCGAGTTCGGTGCAGAGGCGTGTTCCATGTGCGCTGGGCTGGGACAGTACAGCAGCACAGCGGGAGCAGCGTTCTGCTCCACCGCCGGGGCCGGTTATTTTCCAGCAACTAACAGAGAGGCAGTTATAGAGTGTCCCCAGAACTCGTACAGTATTGGAGCCGTCGACTCTTGCACGCACTGTTCTCCAGGCGCTCACTCTCAAAAGGGGGCTTCCGCATGCGAACAGTGCTCGAGCGGGAGATACTACAGCGAGGTAAATAGTGCCTGCGAGTCGTGCCCAAGGAACACATTCTCTCCGTCTGGAGCGTCGGACATAACGGGCTGTCTGCCTTGCGAAGGCGGCCACTCCGCTCCGGGCGCGGGTTACTGTGAGGTGTGCGCAGGTGAGAGTGGTGCAAGGATCGACACGAACGAACAAAAAAACTTTCTTCTAACTCGTTAGGGCTTTCTAACTCATCACAGCTGGAAAATCTTACGATGAAAGCCAAGACGCCGCCTGCGTTGTATGCGACAAGGGGAAAGCTTCAATGGGGGGCGACGCAACTTTTTGCGCGGAATGCAACAATTTAGGGCAGTACTCCGATGAGGTCGGAGCAAGCGTGTGCAAGACCGCTTCAGCTGGGATGAAGCCAACGCCAGAACGGGACGACGTCATCGAATGCCCCAAGAATACATTAAGCATCGGAGCTGCAGACGACTGTACGCCTTGCTCTCCGGGCGGCCACTCCCAACCCGGCTCATCCGCATGCGAACAATGTTCGAGCGGAAAGTACTTTGAAGAAGACGGGAACAAATGCGAGCTCTGTCCCAAGAACACCTTTACCATTTTGGGAGGGACCAACTTCAGCAATTGCGAGCAGTGCCCCGTTGGGGCGTATTCTCTGGCGGGTTCGGGCTACTGCCAGGCCTGCCCGCAGCACATGGAATTCAGCGAGGTCGACGGGGAGTGTGTTTGCCTCGCCTCCTTCACCAGAGTTGGCGTAGCCACCTGCACCTGCAAGGCCGGCGAAACGCTCATGGGTACGAGCTGTGAACCGTGCGAGAAGGCCAAGTGGAAGGCTGCGGAGGGAGTTTCCAGCTGCATCTTGTGCGAGAACACCTTGAAGGGATCAATCACTGAATTCGCTGGCTCCCAGGACGTCACCGATTGCGAGTGCCCTAGTCGCACTTTCGACAATTTGAAGGGAGAGTGCGTTGTTATCGAGGACGGGATGGACGCAGAGGAGGCCGGGATGACTTTGACCGGGTTAATTATCGAACCCGGCTTCTGGAGGACTGGACCGAGGTCCGTTGACGTAAGGGAGTGCCCAGTGACCGACGCTTGCATCGGGGGAAATGAGACTGAGGCCTACTGCAGAAATGGGCACAACGGCCCCTACTGCAATCTGTGCAAGGAAGGCTATGCAAAGGATCCCTTCTTCCTCTGCCAGAGTTGCGACGATTCCGGAGGAAGCGTTTCTCTCAGAGTTGCCGTCTTGATGGCGATTGTATCAACCTTGGCGGGCATCACGTACTTGATGAAGCGAAGGGCGAAGAAGGAAGAGGAGCGGTTAGCGCGCGAAGGACGGGCCAGGAGCGGCGAGAGCACTTACAAGCGATCCAAGAGAAAGCTCAAGAACGGAGGGAAGATAATCTTTTCTGGCGCTCAAATTAGTGTATCCCTGCCTAGCGTCATCCCCTCGTTCACGATGCCGGAGGTGAGAGGCTGAAGTGAGGAGCGAAGCGACGATCTGTAAATATGCGATGCTGCATCTTATCGCCGCTACGTTATTCTAACATATCCGCTTCGTTCGTCGCAGAATTTCAAGGAAACCCTGAGGACGATGCGAGTTTTCAATATGAGCACCTTCGAAATATTTTCCATGGGCTGCTGGACTGCCGGCTTTAACGTTTATTATCAGGTTCTGGCGACGACGGTTCCGATCATCGTGATCTGCGTGTTGCTGCTATTCATGGGGCTGGCGATTAGCGAGCATAGGCAGGGTTTATTCACTATCGCAATTGCGGTGACGTACCTGACACTGCCGACCGTCACGACAATGATTTTTTCGCTATTCCCCTGCGACGACCTGGACGACGGACAGAGCTACTTGAGAAGCGACTACAGGTAAGAAAGTGCAAGGAGCGAAGCGAAAATGCCCATGCCAAATTCATGGCAATTTTTAACGCCACAAAAACTTCCTTTAAAATTCGCTTCGCCGTCACAGCATCAGCTGCGACGGAGAGGAGAGGACAGGCTGGGTGGTGTTTGGACTTTTGATGATCCTCGTTTTCCCTATTGGAGTCACGAGCGCCTACTGGATGCTCCTGTGGGCGGACAGGGAGAAGATTCGTCGGCCTATTGAGGTACGGGAACAAGACGAAGAATTGATGACGAAGGCGTTTCTGTTCGAGCCGTACAAGCCAGAGTACTGGTACTTTGAAGTGGTGGAAACAGCTCGGCGCTTGATGATGACGGGAGTCTTGAGCACCATCAAGCCCGGGAGCTTTGTGCAGCTGTCGTCGGGCCTGCTGATGAGCATCGGCTACGTAGTTTTCATCAGCAACATCCATCCGTACGTCGAGGTCAGGGACAACACCATTGCAGTTTTGACAGGCTGCCAGCTCGTCCTCGTCTTCATGACTGCGTCCTTCATGAAATACCAGACAAAATTGGAAGAGGACGAGGCGTACGAGCTGCAAGGCCTCGGAGTGATGTTGATACTCAGCTACCTAATCATCTTCGTCCTTTTCTTGTTCTGGGCGTGGCACCAAAAGGACGAAATGTCGAGGAGTAGTACCACATTCGCAACCAAGACCATAAAGAATCTGGGTAAAAAAGTCGTGAGCAAGCACAGCTTGAGAACCGTGGTGTCAGTGAGGGGGAAGAAGATGAACAGTAGTGATAGTGGTGGCGTTGAGCTGAGCAAGAGACCTTTTGACGGAAGAGTGGACGAAGACCAACAGGTCTTCGCCTACGAGAATCCTATGACGCAGGATTTGACTACCACAATTGGAGGAGTGTCAAGGGGGGAAAGCTTTCCTATTAGTGAGGAGTACGAGGAGGAGGAGGAGGAGGAGGAGGAGGAGGAGGAAGATGTGAAACCTCCTGCTATTCCTACGAGGGTTACCTCAACCGGGTTGCTAAAGTTGTCGAAGAAGGCGGATGAGGGAGGGGGAGGAGACGAGGATGTTATTCCTGGTCCGCCGCCACTTCCAGTGCCAGAAGATCACGTTGAATGGTCTCAAATGTGGGACGAAGAACACAAGGCTCCGTATTGGATGAACAAGGACGGAGTAACGAGTACATGGGATAGGCCTTTAGGGTATTGAGTCGGGCTGAAGGGGTACTTTTTTTCAGGGTGGTGGGGGTGGGGTTGTGGTGGGGGGGGGGGGGGGATTGATTGAAGGCGGAAATGAAGGGAAATGAAGGGGAAGAAAGAAGGAGAGGAGGAAGAGGACGAAAAGAGGAAAAGGATTGCACAATAAAGTAATGGAAATTTGCTCAACAAAATTTGGACAAGATGCAATTTGCCGACGGCGGGTCGCAGGGACGGAAACCCACTTCACTCCCCGTATCGCCTACTGTGAGCGGAGAACTGCGAGCTCCGGGTCCCAATAGGAAGGGGTGAACGTCAGCTCGACCTCTGGCTCAAGGCTGTTATTGCTCATTTTCACAAGAGCACCGCCCTCGCTCTCGATCTTGAGGGTTAGGGTTAGGGTTTTGTTAGGGTTAGGGTTAGGGTTAGGGTTAGGGTTAGGGTTAGGGTTAGGGTTAGGGTTAGGGTTAGGGTT
>BRXX01000412.1:0-60606 GCA_030267905.1 Triparma verrucosa
ACCCTAACCCTAACCCTAACCCTAACCCTAACCCTAACCCTAACCCTAACCCTAACCCTAACCCTAACAAAATTCTTACAAAATCCTAACCCTAAACCTTGCCATCAATGCCTTTTGGGGGTTGCTGTTCGGGTCCTGCGGTGAGGCGCTGGTGCGGTTGACGACCGAGGAGGAGTGCGCTGAGGAGCCTTCATACGTGCGGCTGCGGGTTCTAGTAGACGGGAGCAAGGAGCTCAAGCTTGATGAGGTGTTCGTGAACTACTATCGGCCCGACGTGAAGCTGCTCAACCACACGGATGGCGACAACGTCCTCTTCTCCATGACCGTGGCTCTGGGAGATGACTGCGAGTTCGTCATAGGCGAACCCACCAACAGGAAGCCTGCGAGGCTGAGCGAGCGTAATGGTGAATCAAGGACGATCATGATGAAGAGCGGCGACGCCGTATTCTTCGACGGAGAGAGTGTGGCCCACCAGGTGAAGCGAATGCTCCCCGGGACCGCCCCCGTTTGGTGGGAGGGCGCCAAGGTGCCGAACGGCTCGAGGTGTGTAATCGTCTTCAGGGAGAAGGAAGAGAGCTTCTATAAAACCAAAATTCAACGAGAGCGCAATTGTGCAGGGAAGCAGCAGCGCAAGAGCGGTTGGGCGGTTTAATGTTTCGCGGCACTGCCCAGCAAGAAAGGAAAAGGGGGGAAAGAAGAGAAAGCGTGTATGTTTTTGTTTTGCTCTCATCGTTTTCATTTGTCGACCCGACCATCGAACTCGGCCATCGCATCACGCTCCCTCTCCGCCTCGATCTCACTGGCACTCATTGTGGTGTCAAATGCCGCCTTCGATCCCAACCCGCTCAACTTTTTAAGCCCGGAACCGTACAGCTTCGCTTGCTGGATCTTCTTGGCTGTGGCGCTCAGGCTCAGAGCGTCTCTCCAAACAGCCCTCACTCTGTTCCTCTGCCTGATTTTAGCGTTCAGCCTCTTGATCCACAAGCCCCTCGCAACGGGGATGACATTGAAGAGCACCGCGTACCCGAGCAAAAGAGGGAAGAAGGTCTGCACCAGCCCGAAGTAGCCTTGGAGCTGGACCTGTGCCATGGCGGGGGCTGAGAGCAGGGAGCCCAGTTTCACCGCTCCGACCAAATTCACGACTCCCAAGGCGCCAGCCGCCAGGATGTTCCCGGACCCTACAACAAGCGGAGGGGTATTCATTACGTTAGAAAAGGCGTAGATGTTGGCAGCAGCGACGTCGTGTTCAGAAGTATCCGCCTTCTCACCTGCTGCGCTGAACTCGTATTCGACCTCCTCAACCTCCTCGGGGATCTCGTAGCCGGCTCGCATAGCCATGGCGTCACTGTACTCCTGCTTGGAGTTGACACCCATGAGCTTGATCAGCTTGGTCGTCCTCAGCCCGGTCTTCATGAGCTCCGGGAAGACGTACACAATGCTACCGTCATCTGTGACCTCTGGCCTGCCATCGAGCGCTGCAACGAGCGGGGTGACGAACGACTCGTCGACGAAAGTCCTGGTGTCGATGTCGTCTCGGGCGTCCTCGGGGACGTCCGCGAAGGGCGCGAGCTGCTCGGAAGTCACGGCTCCACCAGCCTTCCTGATCATCTCCGCTGCGCTCCTGATCCTGACCTGCAACGAGCGAATCGAGTTGTGCGTGACGTTAAAAAAAAGTCGGAAGCTGGCGGAAGCGACATTACGACAGAAGTGTCGGCTCACCTCCTCGAGCTGCGCATTGGGATTTCCGTCTCCGAAAATGTAGCTGAAACAGCCCTCGAAGAACCCCATACCTTCCCTCCTCGGGCTTCCGTAAACGTAGTATGACCTATACGGCCTGTAGTAAAACACGTCGAAGGGGCTGTCAAGAAGAGCGTCGTAGATTTGTTAGAAAATCGTGGCGATGAAAGCGCAGCAAATATAAATAACCTCCCCCCGTACCTGGGCCCGAAGAAGTTCCCTCCCATGTTCATCATTCCTCCGCCGCCGTTGTTGCTCCGCCTTCTGTCGTCCCTGTCGTCCGAGGAGCTGCTGGACTGGAGGACCGTGATCGTCGCGAAAATGGTCGCGATGGAGACGAGGAGCGCTACGCCGAAGGAAACCTTGGCACCGTACACGAGGGCAGGCTTGTACTTGGAGAGGACTGCAGCGGACTTGGCCTTGAAGCTGTTGCGCTTCATGACGTCCCTGAAGTCGGTCGGGAACAAGTACGTGACGTCGCCGTCGTCGTTTACCTTAAGATCAGCGCCTGTGAGGCCGCTCAAATCGACGAGCGCCTTGCTGGCAGTGTCGATGTCGCAGCCTGCGAACTGAGCCAGGTCGGGGGGAGAGAGGGTGTAGCCAGCGTTCTCGACGCCTTGCAGAATTTGCTCGTCGGGGACCTCGTCTTTGAGAAGGCTGTTGAGCTTGTCGTTGACAGCTCCAGCGAACAGAGGGCCAAGATCAGATCGACAAGGAGAAGAAATAGGTGAAGAGATACGAGGCCCTGTACGAGGCCCTATAGTTAGGCGAGCGGACATCAAAGTCCTGACCGTGGGAACCATGAAGGGCTGTGCGCATTGAATGAAACTGCCCATGATAACGATGATCGTAAGAGGGCTAAAGCGGCTAAAGCGGCTAAAAAGAGGGCTCATGGAAGTCATTAAACGTGGATGATTCACAGCTAGGCTGATATGAAGATTGATTGATAATTTAATGCCCTTTAATGCCCGGCTAATGCCCTTTAATGAAAATAGACGCTTAAGAACGTTGATAGAGTAGCTCGTAGAATTTGCTCGTACAGTGTACTGTAGTTGGCTCAGTCTTGTCTTTAGCAGTCTTTTGAAAATATTTGGAACACAGCTACCTGGTAAATTGGACTGGAATCGGCTCAGAAAATCTCTATTAGCAACCGTAGAGACAACAGTATCCTTCACTGCGTACATAAAGGCATTACTTCCACGGCTCACCACTCCAATATAGTGATTTCGCTTAAATAAAAGAAATTACACTAATTAACACATGTCCGCCTCCGATGCCAAAGCTAAATCCAAAAACAAGCACTTCCACTGCTACCTCCTCCGTTCTCTGAACCCTAAGAATCCCAACTCCACCTACGTCGGCTTCACAACCAACCCTAGCCAGCGAATTCGCCGTCACAACGGCGAGATAAAGGGTGGCGCCAAGAGGACCGAGAGGAGGGGCAGACCTTGGGAGATATGCGCGATCGTCCACGGTTTCAGGACGAAGAAGTGCGCCCTGAAGTTCGAGTGGGCTTGGCAGAACACTTGGAAGAGCTTCACGGTTGAGCCCATAATCGGGGAGGCGAGGCGTGGCCTGCGGCGGAAGTACTCTCCCTACGTCAAGCTTAAATGCATGTTTTTGTTGTTGAACAGCCCCGACTGGAAGGAGCAGCGGAACCTGACGGTGCACTTTCCGAGGCAGGACCTGCTCGAAATGACGGTGGACAAGCGTTTCAGGACTTTGTTTCCACAGTTTAATGACCTTCCGGAGGGGATTCGAGCGGAGGTGTTGGCCTTGACAGATCAGCCGCATTCTTACGAGGATATAATGGGAGTTGATGAAGGCGTTGGTGGCGGTGGTGGTGGCGTTGAGGAGGAGAGTAATAGTGACCGTGACGATGATAATAGTGATGATGATGATGGTAATACTGATGATGATGATGATAATGATGATGATGATGATAATGATGATGATAATGATGATGATAATAATGATAATAATAACAACCATGACGACAGTGATGACAATGAAGGGAAGAAAAAGTCCACACCACAAAAAAGAAAGGCTGTCGAAACCGAAGCTAGCGACAAAGTAATCGATTTGGTGTCTCCACCTCTTCCTCCTCATTCTCCTTCTCCTACTCCTACCCCTACTCCTCCTCCTGTCTCAAGACCTAGGGAAGTTATTTCGATTGGCTCCTCAGTCACCTCGATTGCGACTAATTCTCCGCCCCACTCTGTGATCTCAATATCTTCGACAGAAACCCAAAGCCAAAAGTCCGGTCCTCCCAGCACCGGTTCGATAGACAGGAGGTTCAGGGAGTTGCTGGGCGACAAGAAGCAGAGCGGTCAAGGGAGGCGAAGGTTGGATATGGAAGGAGAAATATAATTAAACGGAAGATGATTTTTTTGCATGATTCAAATTTAATTATTTCATCCGTGTTCCGTCCACGTATCCATATTCAGTCGATCAAAGATAGCCAACCTTCCTGCACAAAGTATAGAGGTGACGGTTGCTAACCAGATCTATCATTATGGTGGAAAAGAAGGTCCCGAGAAGTAATTTAACGTGAAAGGACAAATTTCCCCAAGCATCTCCCTGCCCTAATAGGTCCACTGCGAAGTGCACGATATACTGCGACGAGCATATCAGGAAGCGAACATAATATTTGGATTAGATGATGCAGCAAACTCAACACCGATCGTTGAGGTTGATACTCGCTGTCGCTGGGTCGGCCGCTTCGCTCCCTCGCGCTCCTCGTTGTCGTCCTCACCTCCCAAAACTCCACCCAGCAGAAAACCTGGCACCATATCAAAAGCCACATTCGTCGGTTCCACCAAAATCCCTTCTCGTTAGGCTGTGCGTGCAGTACGTTGCGGAAAGTCGGGGCGTGCAGGCCAAGGGCGATGGTGGCTTCGCCAGTAGAAGATACTCCCGTAATTTTGCGAAGCTTGTCCATCCATTCCATCCTTGCAGCGCTCTGGTTCCACGCCTGTGCGGTTGCGGCGGACGAGTACTTCAAAATGACCAGGAAGCTTGAATAGTTCTCCTCAACAATGTCCTCTCTTATGACAGTCGCTGCGAGGTAACCAGCGCTATTCGCTTGCTCGGACAGGATCCCAGATTGCCACTCCTGGAAGGCCGGGATAAGGCTGGTGTTGACATTCTGTCGCAGGGTTATCGTGCATGGCCCCGAGTCCGTCTCTTCATCTTCACTAGGGCCTTCATCGGTAGAGTCGAGAAGTTCTCCCATATCCCACTCGGACTGGGTGACAATGCCTTTGTAGCCGCGATTGCGGCGGGTCGAAGAAGGTCGGATTCTAATTTCAGGCATTTGAAAACGTGCGGATTATAAAGTTTTCAAGGTCCAATCATGCTGTTTCTCTTTTCCTTTTGCAGGGGGATGTTGTTCAAATGAGATAAATTGTTTGGATTGCAGCGTCGATTCGTATTTCTACCCTCTCTCCCGTGCCTGCCAAGAAAGGGGTTTCGTCCCACGCAGTCTGTTGTACACACCCCTGCTTCCCACAAAAAACATTTCAGCACATCAGTTCAGCAACACACACACAAACATGATCTCGAGGGCAGCTATCCTTGCCATAATTGTGGCGGTCGCGGCCATCTACACGAACTACGGTTACTTTCACGATTCGGAGACCTACCACGCCAACAGGCGCATTAAAAATTTGGCGGAGTACGATTCGTACGCCCTACAGGGGAGGCTTGCCTTTGAAAAGGGCGGAACGAATTCAGTAGAGGTGAGGAGGTAGAGGAGAGCGAGGAGCGAAGAGAGGAGCGAAGCGAGGATCGAGGAGCTGTAATAGCACATTTGTTCGCTCCGTATTTTCCTATTTTGCTCTCTGACACTCAGCTCGAGCAGGCCCTTCGCTATTACAGCTGGGCAAAGGACGGATACGAGGGCCTGCTCGGACCGGAGGATGAAAAGGTGAGAAGCTGGGAAAGCGTCAATTTCGTTCCTAATCGGCTGCTCTGTACTATCGTCGCTGCGCGTTTTCCATTTGTTAACGTCAATCTTCATGCGACTCGGCACCCTCTTTCGTCGCAGGTTTTCAAGACGGAGAAGAGCCTGCTCTTGATCACTGTGAAGGACAACGCCAGGAGAGTGTCGAGGCTCAAGGAGCTCGCTGATAGGGCAGAAAACGCCTTAGGTTTCGAGAACATCGTCACCCTTGACATCATGAACACGTTGGCGATTGAGATTGACGACAAGAACGGACAGGACAAGAGGGCGCAGAACGAGGCGAAGAGCATCCTAGAGAGGTGCCTGAAGGGCCAGGAGAGGGTGTACGAATACGAACACGAGGACATGATGATGACCGTGATGAACTTGGGCAACATCTACTTCGCCAAGAGGGAGCACGAGAAGGCGCTCGAGTTCTACATGCGAGCTCTCAAGGGACAGCAAGCGACTCTGGGGAAGACTCACACGAGCAGCCTGACGTCCATGATGAACATCGCCAACGTCCTCAACGATGGCATACAAGACTTCGCGCAGGCGGAGACCTACTACAAGAGCGCCCTGGAAGGGTTCGAGTCCCAGCTGGGCAGGCACCACAGATTCACACTCGTCACGGCGGCCAACTACAAAAACTGCCTCACGAAGCTTGTGGACATACCGGCGCTCAAGGAGCTTGAGCGGCGGTTCCCTTCCATCGCAGACGAGCGGCCTTACAGCAAGCAGATCATTCACTAAAAAGTTGTATTTATTTTTTGTTTTGAAAGGGATTGTTTTTTTTTGGTTTTTTGGTTTTGGTTTTGGTTTGGGGTTGAATGGGGTGTCTTCGTTTGATTGTTTAAAGTGCGTTGATGGTGCTGCTGCTGTTGTGGGGTAAGTGAAAAGCGTCTTGGCTTGTTACGGAAGTTGAGGCGTGGGAGCGGGTTGTGGGTCGGAAGATGGCGAGGAGGGCGGGTTTTAGGACGTACTCGTAGAGAACAATGAGGCCGAGGATGCAGAAGTTCATTTGCATGGCGCGTAGCAACCCTTCTAGGAAATCGCTGAGTTCTGTGCCTTCCTCGTTTGTGAGAGCGTACAAGACCAGCGCCAAGATTGAGTAAGTAGAAAAGAGGATGAACTGCAGCCCTTCGATCCTGCCCATGTTGAGCTTCATAACGTCGCTCCAAGTCATAGTTCTATCGCTGGGTAGTAGGGGGGGGAGGACGTAGGTCAACCACCAACTTGTGGCTAAGAAAAGTGATACCCACCAGGTGGGCTGAGAAGGATTCCCACAGCGCTCCATAAATCCCCACTCGTCAATTTTGGCATCAGAGGTAGGGTCCATGATGCAGCGGAGTGACTCAGTGCTGATGTAGAGCATCGGAATGAGGACGCCAGGAAGGGACTTGAATAGCGCCGTGATTGCCGCTCCGAGCTTGCAATCAGAGAGATTCGAGAAAAGTTTACCTGTGCCAAGGAAGCATGGTAGACATACCAACGCCCAACCACAAGCCGAGATCAAATAATCCATCGACCCTAAGGCATATGCTAGAATGGCGAAATAAGCTGCTGGCGACAACGAACAGAGTCCAATAAACAGCTTCTCTTTCCTGCTCCCGAAGTTCCTTGGATTTCCTCCAGCAGCCACAATTGAGCAGACACAACTAAACGCCTCAAACATCCTAGACGCAGCTACCCACTTCATGTCCCCGTACTTAAGCGAACCCAAAATAAGCCCATGCGGCACCAGCGCCCCCACAACAAACACTATCCTCCACCTCCTCACAAACTTCCCCGTCTGAACAGGCTCAGACGGTCTCGCTGTAGATGTCGAGCTGGATGAGGAGCTCGTCTCTTCCAGGACCTCCACTTTCCCCTCCAGCAGCTCGATCTTCTCTCCCTGCTCCCCGATCGTCTGCCCCTGCTCCTCAATCTTAACCCCCTGCTCCCCGATGGTCTGGCCCTGGTCCTCGATCGTCTGCCCTTGCGCCTTGATTGTCTGACCCTGATCCTCGATCTTCGTCATGGCCTGCTCCAAAGACCTTGTCAACTTATCCATGGCGCTTGTCTGCGCCTCAAACTGTGCCGATATGGCAAGGAACCTTTCTTGAATCGTTGGCGATCTTTCAGACATCGTGGCGTCGTGTGTTCGGGATAATTCAGGTGTGGGGGGGGGAAGTTCAGGCTCAACTGCACAGGAGGAAATTTTGGAAGTTCTGGTTTTCAGTGAATAGGACTTCGTTAGCTCTATATTTGATATGTTCGCTTCTTTATGGTGTGAATAATAGTGTGTACCGTTAAGAAAATTCGCGAGGCTATACTACAACGTCATTTTCGAGCGATTTCAGTGTTTAGGCTATTTCAAACATTTTCTTGGTAACTTTTGGTCATATTATTCACTTTGAGATCTCTAAGAGGAATAATTTACCATTCAAGAGGACAAAAAGTGATTTCAAGATGGTCTAAAAAATTGATAAAAGGATCCAATTTGGCCTAATTGTGTTCTCATAGATAACTAAATATACTCAGTTTTGCAAATATGAAACTAATTTTGTCTATAACACTTTTAATCATGAAAATCTATTTTAAAAATTGGTCAATATGGGATTTTCTAGTAAAAGATAAAACAGAAAAAATTCGTTAAGAGGTCTCTAGGTGAATAATATGAACAAAATTGACCCCAGAAATACATCAGTCTTGATTTGTATTTCTCTGGGAAATGAAATACTAACATTTCGTCGTTCAACTGCCGCTGTACGCGTGTTCCAGCACTCTCACTTGTAGCGTCTCTTCAATTTATCATTCTAAGTGAGGAATACTATTTCAAACTTAACAGAACGTCCTTGGGAGTGACAAACTAGCACAACTTTTTCTTCTTCGAGTCGCAGCGCCTCGACAAACCCATCCCCCTCCACTCCGCCCCTCGACTCCGCACCCAAAAAAAGCACCAAACTATGATTACCCCGAAAACGTCCCTATCGCGGCTATCTGCGCTGCTGAAGTCGAAGCAGACCACTCCGACAGCAGCGCTTGACTTTATTCTCGAGCGCATCAAACTCAGCGAAGAAACTCATTCGCTGAACACCTTCACGTACCTCCCTTCAACGGAGTCGCTGCACGAGCTGGCGCGCGCTTCGACCGCCCGCTACGCTGACGGCTCTCCCTTATCTCCGATCGATGGCATCCCTATTTCGGTGAAGGCCAACATTTCTTGGCTTGGAAGGCCGACCTCTGCGAGTTCAAGGTAAGAAGTCCTCCACACCTTCAAACCCTCCTCCCTCCCTTACATCTAACCCTTCCGTAGAATGCTAGAGAACTACAAATCGCCCATTCAGGCTGACGTGATTGATCGGCTGATAAAGAGTGGTGCTATCTTGATTGGACAAACAAACATGGATGAATTCGGCATGGGCAGTTTTACGACAAATTCGGCCTTCGGCCCATCGATTAATAGTTACCCCTATCTCTCCACCACCACCGACACCACCACCATCCCGAAACTATCCCCGGGCGGCTCCTCAGGAGGCTCTGCTTCCTCTGTGGCGTTCCGCAGCTCTTTTGCATCAATCGGCACCGACACCGGCGGCTCCATCCGGTTGCCCGCTGCTTACTGCGGCTGTACTGGCTTCAAGCCCTCTTACGGGGGCATCCCTCGGCACGGCGTGATCCCTTACGCATCGAGCCTTGACACTGTCGGTCTAATAACTCCCACTCCTGAGGACGCACAACTTTTGCACAGTGTCTTGCGTGGCTCAAGCCTGAACGACCCGACCTCGATGGATACCTCCCCAAACCCCGACCCTCCGCCCCCCCTCTCCTCCCTCTCCGTGGGCGTTCCCGGTTCCTACAGCGTCTCGGAGTGCCACCCAAGCATAACGAAAAAGTGGATCGATACCGCTTCTCGTCTCTCGACCGCTGGGGCAAACGTCACCATTTTCGACGATTCGCTCACTAGCATCCAGGATTCCCTCGCCGCCTATTACGTAATCGCTTGTGCGGAGGCTTCTTCCAACCTTGCAAAGTACGACGGAGTGAAGGTGAGCTAGGGACAATCCTCTCTTGTCCTCCCCCCCCTCAACCCTCAACCCTCCAACACCCTCTAACACCCTCTAACACCCTCTAACAAATTCCTACCTAGTTCGGATCGCGCATCCGTGACACCACAGTCGACTTCTCCTCGGAGTACGCAAACACCCGAGCAGAATTCTTCGGGCCAGAGGTCAAGCGACGGATCGAATGCGGCGACACAATTCTCTCCAAAGAAGGCACCCACTACTCTGCTGCCCTACAGATTCGCAACCAGGTGAGAAGCATTCCAAAAGAAGCACCTTTCCCGCACTTAATTCTCACCCCAACTTCCCTCTCACACCCGATTCCAGCTCCGAGAAGAATACTCTACCGCTTTGAAAAACTACGACGTCCTGCTTCTCCCAACCTCCGTGTCTCCTCCCATCTCCCTAGACTCATCAGGAAGCGGCTTCGACGTGGACCAAAGCGAAATGATGGCCAACGATTTGATGACGGTTGGAGCATCATTGGCTGGTTTCCCCGCTATTTCTATACCTGTCAGCGAGGATTCGGACCCTGACTTTTGGGTTGGAATGCAGGTTATTGGAAGGCATGGAGATGATGACCGTGTCATGTCCATAGCGGATCAGATTTATAGGACCTTAGTAAATAGAGAATAGACGATGACCGAACACGATGAAAAAAAATAAAAAAACCCCGTAAATTTGCAACAGAAAATTGTGGAGGCAGTAGTAGTTCAATTTTCACAAAAGGTCTTCAAAATGATCAAATCTCTGATTCACAACAAAAACCTCATTACGTCTGCTAACTTAATTTCTCTTGTGTGCGTGTAAAATTCAGCACTCTTCATGAGCCAGACCGGCCCCCGTAAAACAGCCTCACGCGGCCTCCGCTCAAAGATTAAAGTAAAACCTTCGTCGATTAATTCGCGCGTGAAGGGGCGACCCCAAGGGTCTCCTAAAATGGTCCCTAAAATGGTCAAACCTGTAGTACACAGTGTCGTACACAGGGTTCCTGGGCCTGTTCCAATAGATACTGCGATTAGGACTGACGTTCACGATGCTGTGAGACTCACTCTTGCTACTGATTCAGTGTTGATAAGTTTAATAGAAAGAGGAGTTAATGAAATGCTTGAATCAGCCAAAGCTGCAGCCAAAGCTGAAGGCGGTGGCAGCACTATGATGAATAGGAAGGAGGCTATTGAGAGTGTTGTGAAGATGGTACTATCTGATCCTCTGGTTGTGGAAGTCCTTTCGCAGAAAGTTGCGTCCCTTCAGCGGAACAGGATGGCGTCCACAATGGCGCCCACAATGGCGTCCACAATGGCGCCCACAATGGCGTCCACATTGGCGTCCAAGACGGTACAGTTCTCTCCCCCGACCCTCCTCGACCCTACTTCCGGCCCCAAATCATCCATCAAGACTACTTCGTCGATGAAGTCCCGCGATTCATCGCAGCAAGCAAAGCCCATCTCCCCCAAGGCGAACCTGCCCCTCTCCCCCATGAAGCAGTCGAGGAAAGGTGGAGGCTCGGCCACCAAGAAGTCTCCGCAGAAAAATCAGAGTCCGCACAAATCATCGCAGTCGCCATCATCGAGATCGTCGTCAAAGCACGCGTCCCCCAAAACTCCCACCACCACCACCACCACCACCACCACCACCACCACCACCACCAACAACACCAACAACAACAACAACAACGGCAGCAGCTCACCTACCCCCCCCTCCCTCCCCCCGCCACCCCCCGTCGCTTCCTCTTCCTCAAACAACAACACCAACTTCCCCCCCTCCCCTCCCCTCCCCACCTCCTCTAACCCTTCCCCCCTCAATAGCGACAAGAAATCCACCGTCCACTTCTCCGCCATGAACCCCAACCCTCAGCTCATCCTCGACCAGCACAACAACAAAAAGCAGGGCGAATCTAAAAAACAGGTGAGACGCCGTCGCATTCTTCTAACGCTCCGTATAAATAATTCTAACCCGGTGACTCCTCTCACCCTCCTCTAACCTCCTTCTCAGAATTTAAAATCCAACACAAGCGACTCAGACCCTGAAAGCTCAGGCCTCACCCGCGACAATTCCAGCTTAGTCAGTTGGGAGGACCTCGAAGGTTCATCTCGAAACACCTCCCAACTACATTCCCACACTTCCCTCTCCTCCTCCCGCGCTTCCCGCTCTGGCCTTTCCTCCCCTGCTATCGAACCAGCTCTCTCTCCTATTAACAAGTCTAATAATAAACTCAAGTTCGATAGTCAGACGACGACTATAGAGACTATTACGGAGGCGGCGGGGAGGTTGCAGAACTTCGCGGAGGAGAGGTGAGGCGTAGGACAAATTCAGCGCATACCAACAACACTTCGTCACAATTCTAACGAGTCGCTTCGCTCCCCACCCACTCCGCTCCCCACCCACTCCAGATCCAACACCAGCGGCACCAACGATCCAAACGCCACAACCTCAAGCCCCCGAGTAGTCCAATTTTCTGCCCAGCGGCGGCAGATCGTGATCAACGACGGCGACGCCATCTCCCCGATGTCGAATCCCCGCAGCCACTCCTCGTCCCCCCCTCCCTTCAACCTCGACTTGCCTTCCCCAGGTGGGGGTGACAAGGCGATTCACTTCCAGGAGAACCTGCCCAGCAGGGACGTCATCAACACGGACGGCCTGGCCAACCAGGCTGCCGAGAGACTCAAGAGGTTAATAATGAGGGCCGAGGCCGGAGGAAGCAGGCAGGAGGATTGCGTCAGCCTCGAATCAGCCTTCGAGCACTTTGACTCGAGCCACCGAGGCCTCATAACCCCCTCAGATTTGCAGACGGGCCTGAAGAAGCTCGGCGAGTCGTTCTCGTTCTCCCTGGACGAGTGCCGCTCTCTCCTCGGAGTCCTCTCCAACAACAAGTCCCAGGAGGGAATAAGCCTCCTAGGATGGTACAGGGCCTTGGGACGTCACTCCCCTCCCCCTTCCAACAACAGCTCTCGCCGCGGCAGCGACCTCGTAAACAGCCCCGTCGTCCACGCCGAGGACGCAGCCAACAGGCTCAGGGACCTCGTAAGGCAGGCTGAGCTCAAGAACGGTAAATCAGTAGACTCCTTCTTCGAACTATTCGACAGCAATAACTTGGGGAAGATCACGGCCAGCGATTTCTTGACGGGCCTGCAGAGGCTAGGCGGAAGCTTTGCGGAACTGCACCCCGAAGACTGCGAGGAGGTGAGCCCGACAGCTACAGCGAAGGAAAAAAAAAAACCAAAACGTACCAGTTTTTCTCATGCAACTCTCAACACACGATCGTTCGCAGCTTCTCGCGCTTTTCGACGTCAACCAGGACGGGCAGGTCAGCCTGCTCGACTTTTACAGGTTCATGGGCCGCAACTCCCCTCCCCTCAAGCCAGTCGACCAGGACGACGCCGACGTCAGCGACATTGAAGACGCCGCGGAAGTGTCCGGAGGGAAGGAAGGCGGAACCGCAGCCCTCAGGTCAGCCCTCGAGCCGATCGCCGAAGACGATAAGCGGATCAAGAAGATCTTTTCAACTCTCGACGTTGATCGACGCAGGAGAGTTCCAGCCTTGGATCTCGTTCTTGCCATCAACAGTTCCCCTCCGTCCACCCCGGAGGATCCCATTCTCTCCGAAATTAACGCGCAGCACCTGATAAAAATGTTTGACGTCGACAACGATGGTGACGTCTGCCTGTACGAATTTTACAGGTTCCTGGGATTAGAGTTGGACAGCGTCGAGAGCGACGAGGAGAAGGACGAGAAGGTGGAAGTCAACGAGGATGTAGAGGAGGTTGCTAATACTGAGGACGTGATTGAGGTTGACGTTGATGTGGAGGGAGACGGAGACGAAGAGCAGGGGGTAAGACCCCCGAATTCGCCCTCCCCTACCCTCGGAGAGCGCTTCAGCGAAGCAATGCGCCTGGCCAACGAGACGCAAAACACGAATTTAGCCGCTAGCCTGGCCCTGTGCGACTTAGAGGGTGATGGGACCGTCAGCACTGACGACCTCCGATCGACCTTAAGGTCCTACGGCGAATTCTTTTCGCAGTTTTCGAGCTCGGAGATCCACGCTATTGTCAACATGTTCGACGCCAACGGCGACGGCACAGTGGCCCTCAGCGAGTGGTTCGCCGCCGCTGGCCAGGTGTTTGACGAGGAAAAGGCCGCGATTGACACCATAGTGCGCCTGCTGGGTCAGCGTGAGCAAGATGTTCTGGATAACTCCGTGAAAAATTTCATCGATTTCGAGTCAACTTCGGAGATGACGCTTTCTGTTGCCGACTTCGAGACCATGATTTCGGCTCTCGACAAGCGCCACAACGTGCCGTTGAAACTCGCGACCAAGGTCGGTGGGATGGACATGAGCGTTGCCGAGATATTCAAGCTCCTCGGAGGAGAGTTCGACGTGGCGAAGCTGATGCCTGAGCAGCTTTCCGTCTCCGTGAGCTCTGCCGATTTATCGTCGCTGCCTCCTAGTCCGTCCAAGGTCAGAGGTTCGCCGAAGAAGGGTTCGCCGAAGGTGAGGCACGAAGAGGCATTGCGAGAGCGAACGTCGCATTTCATCTAACTATTGCTCCTCGTCCTCTCTACGATCGTCGCAGAATTCGCCGAAGGGTTCACCGAAGGGTTCGCAAAAGGGTTCGAAGATCAAGAAGGGGAAGTCCCCTAGTCCGTCTAAGACAAAGGCTAAGCAGAGCAAGCCGGCGTCACCGACCAAGGCGCAGAAATCGCCACAGAAATCACCCCCCAAGAAAAAAAAGGCCCCGTCTCCTGCAAAATCGCCGCCGAAGGCCGAGGAGCCCAAGCTTAAGCTAGAGGAAGAAGACGAAGAGGAATACGGGGAGTCTGACTTTGACGATGACGATGACGACGAAGACAACCCGCCAGTTGCCCCCTCCACTACCGACGAAATCTTCCTCAACGCTTCCAATACTAGCATCCACGACGACTACGAGGAGAGCGACTTCGAGGAGGAGGAGGAGGAGGACTACGGAGATGACGACGATTTCGACGAATACGACCCGGAGGACGACAAACTCAAGTCGGCCCTGAGAACTTCAATGCCCAAGCACGAGAGACCCCAGTCCGCGCCGGGATTCAGGGTCAAATTCAACAGGAATCTCGTCACGAGCACGAGAGAGAGGCCAAGGACGGCCACCGCGGAGGTCGGTCAGCTTTTCTACACGGAGCATGAGATCGCGAGGTTCGAGGATGCGGCCTACATGGAAGAGCAACGCGGCCTGCCGCCGGGAAGCCTGGAAGAAGACGAGGCCGCTCGACTGATGCAGCTCCAAAATATGACGGTCGGAGGCGTTGGAGGTGGCAGTGGAGGTGGCATAGAAGACAATGGCGGCATCGAAACATACGAGGACTTTTCGGACGACTCGTTTGACAAGGGGGGGTTCGGCTCAGATGATGACTTCTGATGTAAAAACCTCGCTCTTCATATATAAAAACTTATAACTAAACGTCATTTAGGGTCATTTCAACCTATTGTAGAATATTATTGCAGCGAGAAATATCAAGCTCCAGACAACGATCCTCCCTCTCCTCCCCTCCCGTGCGGCCTCGCCATTATCGAGAGAGCCCCCTCTCTCGCTCTCGCCCTTTCCTGAGAACCTCCTCACCACATCATTATTCACGCCATTCATACCACCCCCATTGGACACGCCATGCCCTTTCTCGCCGTTTTGTTTATTCTTCGACTTCGTCGGGCTAGTGAAAATCTTCTTTATGCCCTTCGAAAGCCTTTTTCTCATCGTCTTCTTTTTCTTCTTCGTCGTTGTCGTCGTCCCGTTCAAATTCCCATTCCCCACCACACCAATTTCATGCTCTCCTTCAACATCCCCGATTTCTCCAAAATCGGTCTCTACTCTAAAACCCTCCTCTTTCAGCCTCATCGCCACATGATCCAAAATCTTCGTCGATCTCACCTTCTCGTACTCCTCCTCAATCTTCACACACCTGTCGTTGAACATCGTGCCGCAATCGTACCCGGGGGTGACCTCATACACCTCTCCGTTGGCGTCCTTCGCCCCCCCCCCCTTCCCCAAATACGGCAGATCAAGCTTCAAAATATCCCTGTAGTTCTCACCCAAGACGTCCCTCAGCTTCCTGTCGTTCGCACTCCCCACCTTGCACGTCCCCTGCCCCACGAGGACGACCTTCCCCTTCGTCTTCTTGTCGATCAAACCGCTCAGGAGCCTGTACACCATTACAAAGTACTGGGGGCAGTTGTAGCAGATTACTAAGCCCATCCTTTCGCAATAAACGTTCATCAGGGCCTCGAGGGTCATTTTAGTGGTCGACATCGGGGGGTTGTTGAGGATGGAGAAGCGGTCCAGGCGCATGAAAATCACGTGCTTCGTTATCGGAGAGGTCGGGGGGGTCGCAGAGGGCGGGGAGGATATCTGAGGCATCAACCTTTTTTGGGAGGATTGGGAGGGCGACAAAACCATAGCCTTGCAGGCCAGGTCGAAGCAGTATGACAGGAACTTCATCTGGTCGGCCTCGTTCTGCGTGTTCTGAACCGAGTTGTCAAAGACCACGACTGGCCGACCGAAACGATCGTAGCAAGGAAGGTGAATCTTCCCAGTCAAGCCGTCGTTCATGAGCCTCATACGGATCGAAGGAAAGGCAGGGGACATGGTCTCAAGAGGAATGTCGCGGGTCGATCGCCAGTGCCAAGACCGCTGCAGTAGCTTGAGCGATTTCTTGAGGTTGCCGTTACGAGCGGTGAGGAAGCGAGACATACAAGCATCGGAGAGGAAGTCGACCTCAGAATTTATATTTACTATCGAGGTTGACTGAAGGGTCTGTAAGTGATCTATCGCCATTGCCCTCAGCTCTCGACACAGGTGCAGTGGCTGAGCCGTCGCGTGGAGGTTATCATGTTCCATGGTAACGTGTATTCTATCTGTTGGCAGCGTTTTGTAGAGTTTGGGAGTCGGGGAGACGCTAAGCCGCAATGGAAATGGAAGAAATGTTGTTAGCGGCTAGTAAATGTTGATATCTTGCAACGAGGGCGGGTATTTACACTTGGAATAGCGGCAAGATACGTCGGAGATAATCTAAACGTCGTCTAATGAGCCAAACGTCGTGTTTATTAATTCTCTGGAAAATAAAAATCGTTCGTTCTCTTCTCCTCGTCGTCAAACCCAGCCGTGGTTTGACAACAATAGCCTTCCCTCCAACCTAATACAGGCAGGCACGTCATCGCCGAACAATCCTCATCCTCCACAATCCTCCTCAATCTTTAAAAATCATTATGGCAACTCGTTCCCTCCTCCTCCTCCTCCTCATATTCCTCCCCACCACGGCCGTCTCCGCGGAGCCCCCCATAACCCTCGCCTGCCTCCTGATGGTTCGCGACGAGGCGTTCAATATCCGGCAGAACATCCCGCTGTGGTACTCGAAGGACCCTAGCTTCTTCGACGCCTTTGTAGTCGCAGTGGATGAGCGCACCACTGACGATACCGTCCTCGCCCTCGAGCAGACCATCCCCGCCCACGTGCCCCGCCACATATTCCACTACTCGTTCGACGGCTTCGGCAACTCGAGGACGGAGGTGTTCGAGCACGCCTGGGCGAAGTTCTCCAAAATTTCTCACGTCATGGTCGCGGACCCTGACTGGAAGCCCAACATGGACCTGATATCGAAGTCGGACCTCACGCACTCGATCGAGACCTACCAGTTCAAGATATGGGACCGTTCCGGCCTGACGACGCGGAACACAAATTGGCTCATGAAGCACACTCCGGGCCTATACTTTGAGTACTACGTTCACGAGCTGCTCAGATTCGCTCACGGCGGCCCGTACCTCGACAGGCAGAAGAATCTCAAGTGGGAGGTCTCCGAGGTCGAATCCGGCAACAGCTGGCACCAGACCGTCGGCCACGGGGAAGCCGGCAACAGGGGCGCCAGCAGGACTTACAAGAGGTTCGAGTTCGACCTGAGTCTCTTGGAGAGGGAGCAGAAGGATCTGAGGTACACCGATTCACAGCATACGCTCTATTATTTGGGAGCGATCTACTGCGCAATGGTCGAGGGCTCTCCTGACTACTCGGTCCCCTTCCTTACCGGCCTGCCCCTGACCCCGACCCAGCAGGAGCACGCCGAAAAGTGCGTCTACTACCACACCAAACGCATCGAGCTCCACAAGGACTCCATCAACACCGAGCTCACATACGCCTCCCACCGCTGGCTCCCCTACTCCTACTTCTACATGCTGCTGGACTTCGAATCCGCCGTTCCGCACTACAAAAACTGCATCGCCTTTGACCCGGAAAGGGTCGACTGTCCGATGGAACTAAGCAAACTCTACACGTGGACCGCCAGACACGAGGAGGCTTACAACCTGTCCCTGGAGACGATCTTAATGCCGTACGCTGACAGATCTTTCGCGAACAGCTTCTACACTTACGTCTGCATGGTCCCCCTCCAGGCCAGCCGCGCCGCCGTCAACCACATAATCACGTACGGTTGGAATAGCGGGGTCTACGCTCTCGGGCATCACCTGATGAGGAAGGCCGCCTCGGCGTGCACCAGCGGCTTCCCCCTTGAAGATCCGAATGTTATGATTCATTTGGAGTCGTTTTATGAGAAGGCGACAACGTTGAGCGGCGGGGGCAAAGGCGACGCCATCGACGAAACTTTCAGGTGCACTGTCGAGGACAATAGCAGAGAGAGTGATGCCTTAAGGTTTACGGGAGGACAGGTGAGAAGCTGCAGGGAGCGAAGCGACGAGCCAACTTTTTTGTTCATTCATTCTTATTCATTCTTATTCATTCTAACTCATTCTAACTCGCCGCAGCATTATTTCTGCCTTGATGAGGAGAGCCCGGTTGGGACGGAACTGACGGGCGAATGTAGTAAGTTCAGAGAGAATTTCAGGATACTTGGGGAGAATATGAACGACATGTCGTCTTTCGGACCGTCTAGCTTTCAGGAGATGAATTACTACTTGAAGCTTCCGAGCGATCCTAAAATTGCGTATCTTGCCTCCAAGTCAACGTATGAATCTTCTGTGAAATCTGCCTGCGTGACTAGCTTTTCAGTCAACCCGTCTCCCGTAGTCGTTCTGCTCGGCGGCGCTGGGTATGACTTGATCGAAGCGGAAGCGAGAAAGATGGCGAAAGAATGCGGGTCTTGTTCGGGAACGGTGGAGGTTTTGAATGTGGGGGAAGAGTGGAATTTCAACGGGGCTGATGGGTACGACTATGTCGATCTTGGATCTGGTCTGCTGAACCTTGACGTCGTCGTCAACCCCGAAACGCTCGTCAAGGGAGTTGTTAATGAACTTTTGAACAAAGGCGGATTTGTAGGAGCGTTGACACACGAATATGGGGAGAGCGTCATGGAGAGGATCGAGACGCTCAAGAGTTTAGTAGAGAGGAACGATTTGGGCGAGAACATTGCGCTGGAGCTCGCTGAGGTCCTGGGGAAGAGCGCCTTGGGATACTCCTCAAGAGCGGTGGCGGTGCAGCTTTTCAATGTAGCAAGAGGCAACGTCGATCTGGACATATTCAATAGCGCCGGCTTGAATGTAATTGTTGGAGGCGCAAGAACCGAGGGATCCCACATGGAGTTTTACGCCACCAGAGGGGACAAAAGTCCGTCCACGGCACCGCGGAAGCTTAGCAAGGAATCTGTGTTGATCTCTCGCAACTCGAAATTCCTCAACAACGCCAGGACGAAGATGATGACCCAGAACAAAGAGTTGATCGGCCACGAGGCCCTATTCCCCGAAATAATCCTTGAAATTATTCATGGCAAGAACCGAAGGAGCTTGGGGGAAATTTACGCAGTTTGCAACGAGGAGGGCAACAGAAGGGGAAATTATTTGGACAGCAACGTGTTGACGATGGAAAGCTTCTTGGAAACGGCTCAACAGTTCATAGATGCAATGGGGGGGATGGTGGTCGCGGCATAGATGTAGATATATATGTTGTTTTGTTAAATAAATTGTTATTGAGCCTTACACACCACCCTGTTGACGGCGTGCAGGCAGTTGTTGGAGAACAGCCTGTAACTCCCGCTCATCACGATACTCTCCTTCACGTCCCGAACGCAGATCCGCTCCTCCTTGACCTCAACCCTTTTCCAAAGCCTTTGCCTCTTCAGCCGCTCCGGCTTGTCACGGATCTTCTTGGCCTCGAACCCCTCTTCGAACCAGTGGTGCTCCACGACTGTTCCCATCTCGTCCTCAGTTATCAGGAACAAATGCGGACAAGCTCCGCGCAGCTCGATCTTGGTAACCCGTGCGTCGAGAGACCTGGCAACCTCAGGGTCTACGATGGTCTTTGGAGGAGGCGGAAGACGGCAAAATTCTCGCATTATCCCAGTGTGACGAAACTCGTTCAGCAAACCGTAGAAGGCACCTTTACCGAGTTCCCGGCCGCGTGCGACCTTTTGCTTTACCTTTTGCTTAGTGCCAATGAAATACTGTTGAACATCTAGGCTAACTTGGCGAGTTCGGTGGTTTGCAAGGACTGTAGGTAACGGTATTTAGATTGGAGAAGTGTGGAAGCCTGGCTTCAGATGAAAGTCGATGTTCGTGGTGGAGGGACAAGCGGCACCCTCTAAGGTATTTATTTCATTCGGTTACGATAAGCCTGAATAATCGTACACACGCACTTTATATTATAGTATTTCTTCAGGGGGTTATTCTCCCCAAGGGGATCTCAATCGGAGCAATTTTTGAGGCCGTCTCAGATCATTTCCAGTTCCCCAACAGCCCCAGACAAACTATCTCTCGGCTCAATCACACACTTTTTGTTCCGCTGAAATCACCCACGCTTACAAACGAACGCACCTCACTTACCTCCCTCCACACTGCCATACAAATATCCCTTGCCCCTTCCCCGCCCCGTCTTAAGTAGCCTAACTGACCCTCGCACAACAACCTCGAGGCAAATATGGTTCGCGAAGACCTCCCCTTCACCTCCACGAAGATCAAGCCGAAGCCGATTACGTACTTGCACAATAGAGAGGCGCCCTTCAGCAACAAAATTTGCCACAGGGAGAATGTCGACAGGGGATTCAAGATCCACAAGGAGGTGAGTTAATGCGCTGGACCCTGAGCAACTGAGCAACTGAGCCAGGAATATTGTAAGCCACCGGCGCTTCTAACCCAAACATCAATGGCCACGGCCGCTCGTCGACTCCCCCCCCACCCCACTACAATTCACTCCCGCAGAAATTGCAAAGAATCCGAAAGGCCAAGCCTGCGATGAAGACGATGAAGCCCATGAAGTTCCTCGAAGACGCCATCTCCAAATCCTTCAAGGCCCAAGAGGAGAACAAACAGATAATGAGGGAGAACCAGGCACTGGTGAAGAAGTTGATGAAGATTAGCGGGAAGAAGGACGATAGCCTTAGCCAGAGCGTTAGCAGCCTGCCGGGCAGTTCCATGGCCATGTCCTCCGAGGGTGAGCAGACATTAATAATAGAAGATAGTTCTCATTGGCGCCCCCAACCGAAAGATTCATCTCACCCCCCCCCCCATAACCCTCCTCCCAATCGCCCGCAACAGCCACCGCCACCACCATGAAACCCAAGTTCTCTTTAACCTCTGGCCCAGACCTCAAAAAGTTCCAGGACCAGAAACGCCGCCGAATCGCGTCTAAAATTTCCCGCGAGAATCTGGCCATGCTCAAACGCCTCAACGCCGTTCGCCCCGAGTACTCCGTGGAGACGATGAGGAAGCAGAGAAAGAAGGAGAGCACCATTCTCAAGTTGAGGAGGACAAATTACACAGTTGGGCACATTCTCAGCCAGCCGCTCGAGCCCGTCAGGACCAGTAAGCAAAGGTCCCTCGCCGAATCGAGCTTTCAGTCCGCGGCCACCTCGGCCATCGGCGGGCCCGAGCCCCCGACGCCTCACATTTACGTGGACCCGGAGGCTCTGAAGCACTTGCCCAGGAGCAAGCCTGGGAGCAGGAGGACCACGAGGCCAAAGGGCAGGAAGAAAACGCCCGAGGCAGGGGCGAAGAGGACCAGACCGACGTTCGACGCCCACAGCAGGAGGACGAGCAGGAGCCCTAGTCCCGAGATTGTCCAAAAGGAGCGCCACCACATGCTCAAGCCCATCGCCGTTCACGCCGAGGTCTCTGACGAGGCGACGGTGAACAGTCAATCCACGACCGCCGCCTCGACGGTGTTCTCAAAGGCGAAGGACTTCAATGTCTTTGGAATGGAGAAGGACGACACCTCCGACTGCATCGTGGAGGTGCTGATGAGGGATCCTTGGGACGGAAAATATATTGTCAGGGTCGTCAGCAAGAAGACCGGCTTGCTATCGTCGACTGAGATCTTGCACAAGGACGCTGCCAAGGTTGAAGCGTGGTGCGAGGCGAACGTCAACGGGGCACAGGATATGCTCGAGCTGTCTGAGCTCTTGTCGGGGCTCTTTCAGGAGGCCGACCAGTCTGGGACCGGCAGCCTCAAGTACGAGGAGTTCATCAGGTGCATGGAAAAGGCCGATCTCGGAATCGAGGCGCACGAGCTTCGCTTGGTGATGGCGGAGGCGGACGACAACGACGACGGCGTCATTGACTACGACGAGTTTGTCCCCATAGCTATTGACCTGATCCAGGCCTTCAAAGCCAGGGCTCACGCCCGGCGGAAGCAACAGGATCAAGATGCCCACGTCGACGAGGAAGCCTTGAAAATGCTGTACACGGACGACCTTGAAACCACGGTCAAGTTCGTGCTCGAGCTGCTCCACGAGGTGGACAACAGGAACTCGGGGAGCGTGACGAGGCAGGAGGTGAGAAGTTGCAAGGATCGAAGCGACGAGCTGAGATGAGAAGGCACGTTCCCGTTTACGAGTACCGACGCTGTGCTGCCAGCTCCGCCACCTTTTCTAACGCCGACTAAACAATATTCCATGCGACTCGCCTCGCTCATCGCAGCTCAAGCAGTGCCTGAACAACCCTGGCACTGGGCTGACCAAGGTCGAGGCCAAGATGATTGAGAACGAGGCGCCCAGGGATAAGTTTGGCAGGATCCAGTACAAGGGCATCTCGGAGGTCGTTTTCAAGGTCCGCCTGACGACCATCAAGAACGCCATCATGGAGACGCAGGCCAGTGACATCCAGAAGTACATTATGGACATGTGCAGGGACCAGGAGAGGGACGATGCCACCAACGACGACGCGAGCAAGAGCAATGTCCCCGATTCCGAATTCCCCTACACGGGACAGCTCACGGACCGCAAGATTGCCAACCTGCTGCAGAGCGCCAACATGCTGAGCCTGAACAGGCTGCAGGTGCTGGCCATCATGTGCGAGGCTGATGTTGTGGACGGTATGGTGGACTACTGGAAATTCGTGCCGACTGCGGCTAAGGCCATCGAGAACATGTTCGAGCCCACTGCTATCGCGCAGCGAGCGAACCTGCTGGAGCAAAGCAACACGAGCGACGAGGCGCTCATGCAGGGGAGGCAGAGGGAAGAGGTGGAGAACATGGTCAGGGGAAGGTTCAAGGCGTCTGACGTCGACGGAGATGGATGGCTCAACCCTCAGGAGTTTGGCAAGTGCCTCCAATCGTTGGAACTTGGACTGTCCAAGTCCGAGATAAACGCGTTGATGACTGCCGCGGATTTGGACGGAAATGGCTTCATCGACCTGGACGAATTCGTCCAGCTTGCCTACGACCAGCTCCTCTACCTCGAGAGGGAGAAGCACATCCGCGAGCTGCAGAGCACCGTGATCAACGAGACGAACCTGTTAATGAGTCCCTCCGCCACTAGGGCCAGGGCTGCCAGCATGATGAGCGGGCAGGAGGAGGACGCCATCGATGAGACCGCCGTCACCGCCATGGAGGAGATGCTCATCAAGCTCTTCACCAAGGCCGACTTCAACCACACTGGCTATTTGACCGCCAACGAGTTCAGGGAGATTCTAGAAAGCTTGGATTTGGGTGTCACTAGTTTCCAGCAGACGATTCTGATGGCCGAGGCCGACGAGAACGAAGATGGAAAGATCCAGTACGGAGAGTTCGTCCCTGTTTGCGCTGAGCTGCTGCAGGCCTTTAAGGCCAAGGCCGCCGCCGAGAAGGACGCTACCGAAAAGGAGATGGATATTAACGACCGGGTCAAGCTCTACGTCGCTAACAACAAGAACCAGCTGAAGCTCAAGATCAACAGTATGATCGATGCGTTCAGCGTTGCTGACAAGAACAACACCAAGTCCCTTCCGAGGAGCGAAATGGTCTCCCTCCTCCGTTCCAACCACAACCTCGAAAAGTCCGAAGTCAACATGGTCCTGCACAGCATCTTTCACGAGGCCAATGGAGAGTCTAGCTACAACAACATCGAAGAGATCATGCAGGAAGTGTTCTTCACCAACATCAAACGAAAGTACGAAGATGAGGTCCCTCACTCGAGCTTGGAGAGCCACATCGTTCAGATGCTCGAGGATGAGGAGAAGTTGCTCAGGAAGGAGGAAGAGGCGGCCATGAAGAAGGAGGCGGACGGGAGCATCAATAGCGTGAGCTTGGAGGACGAGAAGATGGCCGAGAGGAGGAAGAAGGAGGGGGGCTTGGAGAGCCTCGACTTCGACGACGACGACGGGCAAATGTCGGTGCTGAGCATGACGGCAGGTTTCCTGCCGGCGAACAGAGTATTCAGCGCTTTGAAGAACGCCAAGCACTTGAGGCTCTCGCGAGTCCAGCTCTTGGCAGTCATGTCCCTCGCCGGAGTTGACGAGTCCTCCACCGACGAGGTGCCTTATCGGCACTTTGCCACCATCGCATCAGAGATGATCACGAAGTTCTACGACCCTCGCGAGATCAAGCGCCGCGCCCTCCTTGAGAAGAGGACGGACATGAACCCCCTCAAGCTTTTGAATGGTCTGGGGAAAGACGACATGGTCAAGAGGTTGATGGACAAGCTCACGAACATCGACAGCAAGGGAAGGGGCAACGTTTCGGAGGAGATCTTCAAGCAGGTCCTGAACCAGTGCCTGGACCAGTGCGAGTTGACGAATAGCGACTTTTCGAGTTTGGTTACCAGCGCCAAGAGGAATTCGGCGGGCCGCATCATCTGGAAGCCCTTCGTGGACTCGGTCTACAGCTTGGTGCTGACGCTGAAGCGCGAGAGGCACCTGCACGAGGGCTTAGGAGAGATGGACGAAAATAGCGCCGATTCGAGCTTAGGGATGCAGACTGATTCGTTGTTATTGGTGCCGCCCGGCACGAAGGCGCTGGACGGGCTGACCAAGGCCCTGTACTCTCAGATTAACCTTGAGAGCAGGAGGGGAGAGCTCACCATTCACTTCAGCGAGGATACCGGGGCCGCCTTGACGGCTTCTGACGCCGGGGGTATGAAGACACCGCACAAGTCGAGAGTGGAGCTTGTGAACGAGGCGCAGAACCACAGGAGCAGGAGCATGGAGTTCCTGGAGGACAGCAAGAAGTCCAGGTTCTTACCCAAAACGTTGGCCAAGGTGTTCAGGCCGGTGCTTTGCGTCAACAGGGAGGGAACTACCTTGGCCATAAACGGAGAAGTTTGGTTCCCGGGCGTCAAGGGCGACGGCGGCAAAATGTGGCTGTTGGAGTTGAATATCACGGTTTCGACGCAGTACAATGTCGAGACGGGTGACGACGACATCAAGCTCTTGGCCGAAGGGGCAGGATACAACATGGTCAAGGTCTTCAAGATGCCGAGCCTGGCCATTGCGGACGAGGAGGCGGCGGCAGGATTCGCAGAGAATATAGCAGAGAACGTCAAGATAGTGAAGGGGGAGGAGGGTGGGGACAAATTCAAATTTTAGAGGTTTTTATTCATAAAATTAGGGAGAGTCTCCCTTCCAGTTTTCTTATTTCTCTATCTTTCCTCTGCCAAGCTTTGCTGGGCTCCCTCCAGAACGGCCTCTTAGTCAGCCTATCTACGGCGCCCTGTGACGAGTTTAGCGATTGACTGAGTTAGAATTATATCGCGAAGCAAATCAGAAAATCCTTCTCACCTTGACTCGTTCCACGTCGTCGTTCAGGTGCGTCCATTGCGCCCTCAGCGTTGCTACGTCGCCTCCACCCTTTCTCCCCGCATCGTACTCGCTCGCTTCTGCCGCCTTCAGCCTGCGACGAGCAAAGCGAGTCGCGTGAAAATTAGCGTTAACGAGTAGGTGGATGGCGAACGGAATTATCGCATTTCTTACCTGTCTCCGAGGGCCTTCAGCCTCTTGGAGTCTTTTTCAAACTTGCGAATTGCCGCTGGATTCGTCGCCGAAGGGTCGACGCCTCCAGCGTCGAGGCCCTCCAGCTCAGCTTTCATCGCGCCCAGCCTCTCTTCCAGCTCGGCCTTCCCTCCGGACAAGTTCGCGTCGGAAACGCTAGCATTCCTTGCGACAGTTGAACGACGAACGCCCCCAAGCCTTTCACCGAATTGTAGGCTTCGAACAGTCTCCTCGTCGTGAGCCTCTACGCCGGACACACATATGACGACGGTAGTGCTCGCTCTACCCCCGAAGGAATCCTTTAGCAGCATGGTTAGCGTACTGTCACGGTAGGGCACGTGCGAGTTCTTCGCAGCCAGGCTCTTCACCACCCTTCCCAACGCGGACAGGGACTTATTGATCTCGATCGCTTGGGCCTTTTCGACACCTTCAACTTTTGATTTAGCAATGCGCTCAGAGCCCGCCAAATCGACTAGCAGGCACTTGTTGTGCGTTGTTTTGCCGCCCACCGTTGTGATGACGTGCACCGTCACTAGACAGTGAGATCGAGAACTGCGCTCGTTGAGGTCGTGAGAAGCGCTAGCACGGGACAGCTCGACGGTTCGACAGAAAGCTAGAATCGCGGATACATCTTTTAACGTCTGAACCTTTTCTCCCACCGTAGCGTAGTCCACACTGCTGCTTCGGCGAGCCCGGTTCGGAGACTGTGAACTTGAACTTGCTTTCTTCTTCAAGGCATCCTTGAACGGATCCACCCCCTTGCCGAAATACGGCTCGCCTCTCCTCTCCGCCATCATCTTCTTGAAGTCCTCCTGCTTCTTCATCTTCGCTCGCTCGCAATAGCAGCAGTAGCAGCCCGCAGGATGGGCTCCCCCCGATGATGCCCCCTTCTGTCCTGCCAACGGTCCCGCCACCTTCACATTCTTCATCTTTGCCGACATCGATTCCGTGTGCTGCGACGAGTTAGAACCAGGGAAAGACTGAGTGCACGACTGAGGCCACTACAACCACGCTTACCTGATCCCTTCCCTTGGTCCCGACAGTTAGCGGGGCCGAATTGTTCAGTAAATCATAAGCCAGATCCTGATAGACCTCGACTGCGCTCACCGACACGCTGATATTCTCCGTATTCAGCAATTCCTCAAGGAGCCTGGGCATGAGACCCCAATCGATGGACTTGTCCGGTCGTAAACAACCCTCGGGGCCGAAGATGGTGTGAGTCTTTCCACTGCCCGTTTGACCGTAAGCTATCATCGAAGTGCTAAAGTTGTCGCGGAGCTTTAGCAACATATCATTCACCACAAGCGTATCGTACATGCTGTCCTGCGTAGTCTCTGGCTGCATCAAATGATTTGGTCTAAGGAAGTGCCTTGTTTCTAGCGAGGATGGAAGTTCAGGAAATCGGGATGGGCGGATGCGCACGCCAACCGAGATTTGGTAGGACGAAGCAGTATTAGAACTGTTGCCGGACAGCCGGGATCCTACCCCCGACTTACGAACCGAAGGTAGCATATTTGATTGCCCTTCTTCTTGACTGAATTCTACATGTCCTCTGAATTGACCTGGAAGAATATCTTGTTGGGGATGGCTAGCTTCGTCGGATCTGATGTTCCTGATGCGAGTTTGGCGACGATTTCGAGTGATGAGTGGGCAGTGCGAAGATCCGTGGGCCCTCTAAGCATCTCAAATCATGGGTATCAATATTGTCCTCGATCCTTCTTGGGGACGGGATCTTTTGGCTCCGTAAAGTTGTGCTGCCGAGTAACGTCAGAGGAAGAGTTAGCAAAGGTGCGGGAGGCTGGCGGCTTCGACAACAGCTTAGAAAACATGTATGCTGTGAAAAACGTAAAAGCGCACACTGTCCCGACGCCTTTGTTTGTCGGGGTTGGGGGTGGGGGTGTTGGGGATGTTGGCGACGATGACTACGAAGATGACATGCCGCCTCCGGTAACGTCCTCGTCTGTAATGAAGGCTTCCCCGCCAGTCAACTACGACGATGACGACGACGATGATGATATGCCGCCTCCACCAACCTCTTCATTTGTTGTTAAGAGCACCTCATCGGGCAATGCTATGTGCCACGAAGCGACAATTCACTCAACGCTCAATCACCCGAATGTAACGCTTTTGTATGAGCTGATAACGAATATCGACTCTACATCTTTAGTGTTGGAGTACGCTCCGCTTGGTCCTCTAAGCCGCCAGGAGAACTTGGACGTTTTGAAGAATTCGCCAATACTGTACAAGTCGGTGATTCCAGGACTCTTGTCCGGTCTCTCGTACTTGCAGTCGAAATCAATCGCGCACAGGGACATCAAACCCGACAACATTTTGCTAAGTGGATACTGGAACGTGCGGATATCAGATTTTGGCAGTGCCAAGCAGTTCGGCAGTGATAGTTCTAGTAGCGAGATCGTGGGGACGGTCGGGTTTTTAAGTCCTGAGGAGTGCAGCGTGGTCGTGGGGGAGGCGCCAAGTTACGATGCGTACAAGGGCGACTTGTGGAGCGCGGGGATGAGCCTGCTGTTTTGCCTGGGTGCGCTGGACAACGAGGGCTTCAGCGAAGAATCAGATTTCATCGAAGTTTGCGAGAAGATCGCGAGAAGGGAAGGAGTGTGGAGCCCCGAGTTTTTGGAGCGAATTTGCGGAGGTGGGGATGGAAGGTATTGGGGAGATGCGGTCAGATTCTTGATCTGCGACGAGGAGAAGCGGGACGGAGACAAGGCGGCTGAGGCGGCCGCGAGTAAATTTGACGAGCGAATGAGGATTGTTTTGAAGCAGGCCAAGGTCTTCCTTCTGTCACCCGAGGTAGAAGGTGAAGGGGGTGTGGGGTGGTTTGCCGAAGCGATGAAGAAGGCAAGGGGCGAAGATGTGCAATTTCGGCCGTGGGCGGAGAACATAGGAGGGGGGGAGCCAGTGGTGAGGGTCGGAGGTGAAGAGTTCATGGGAGATCTTCGCGGAGGAGTGTGGCTGAGAATCGTGAATAACATTTTGGACGAAGATAGCGAGGACTTCAATGCGCTGCACGCACATCGGACGTTTCCGAGCTTGGAGAGTCTATGCGAGGAAATAAAAAAATAACAAAACAATTTTGTGTGTGTTTTACCAACACAAATCTGACGAAGTCTTTCCATTGCTGCTGGGTGTTCCCCTCTCCTGTTTGTCGTAATAGGCCTTTAAATTATAGGCAAGCCTAGACCTGCTCTCCGCAGGGTCAATCACATCGTCAATTTCTAATTTACTTGCAGCGTTTGTTGCACTATTTTGCTTGTACACTGCTGAACAAAATGTTTGAAATAATTTTTCGCGATCCTCGCCTTGTAGGGCGTCCAGTTCCTTCTTGAAGCCAAGCCTCACAGCGCCTTCAACGCCCATCGCCCCAATCTCCCCGGTCGGCCAGGAAACACAGTCTACGGCGTTCTTTGTGCTGCCGCCACAGAGGGCCATGGCTCCGAGGCCAACGGCCTTCCTCGTAATCACTGCAAAAAGGCTATCCTCGAGCGCGGCACCAGCTAGGAACAAGCGCCCTGCCTGCGACGGGTGAAGCGATGAGTTTAGAATGAAGAAACATATCGTCGTTCCTCGCTGACGCTCACCTTGCGCATTAAGCCCGTCTTTTCGGCGGCATTTCCCACCATGAAGCCTGGGCAGTCTACGAGGGACACGACGGGGAGATCAAACGCCTTCATCAATCGAAAGAATCTCGATATTTTGTCGCAGGCATTGGAATCTATTGCTCCCCCATTTGATGAAGGGTTTGAGGCGACAACACCGACGCTCATTCCATCAATCCGAGCTAAAGTGGTTACGACCGCACGCCCGAAGTTGGGTCTCAGCTCGAGCGTGGAGTCGTGATCGCATAGAATCTTGATTAATCTGCGCACATCGTAAGCGCGTTTTCTGTTCTCCGGAATAATCTGCCGAATGATCCTTTGGTCTTGCGGGGTTGAGGGTGGACTGTCCTTCTTGGTTGCGAAGAAGGAGAGGTACTTCTTGGCCAGCATAATTGCTTCTTCATCGTCTTCGGCAACGACGTCCACGGCGCCACAAAGGGCAAGCTCCGGGACAGGTCCCACTTCCTCTGCGAGCACCCCGACGCCAAGGCCGCCCCCTTCTATCATTGCCGGCCCGCCCATCCCGATCGTCGAAGCTCGCGTTGCGATAACCACGTCAGATGCGCCTGCGATTGCTGCGGATCCCGCAAAGCACCGCCCAGATACGATCGAAACCCTTGGAACTGCTCCGGATAAAGCTGAATATTCAGTCCAAGTTCCAAGGTTCAGGCCGGCGGACATCAAATTGGGTATATCCGTGTCGATTGGACGACCGCCTCCGCCTTCCGGAAGAACGATGATGGGCAGGGATTGTTTCTTAGCGATTTCAACCGCTCTATCCAGTTTTGCGTGGTGGAAGAATCCCTGCGTGCCGGCGATAACAGTTGCATCGACGGCTATGATTACGCACTCGGTATCGTTCACTCTTCCGACTCCCGTGACGACTCCGTCTGCTGGCGTTGATTCCTCTAAATCAGCAAGTTTTCGTGTTGAACGCGAGGCGGCTACGGCAAGACCGCCGTACTCTCTGAAAGAATTTTCATCACATAGCAACTGAATGCCCTCTCTCGCGGTGATTTGATTGCGGCCGCGTCTCCGCTCAACGGCCTTGGGCCTGTTTTCGTCAAGGAGTTTCATTTTCCTTGAATTCAACGATATCAGGTCGGGACGAAGCTCATTCAAATCACTAGCGTTCATGGTCGGGTCCTGAAAGTCGTCGTTCTGCACCTGCTCTCCGCGGATTTTAACTACGACTGAATTTTCAGTAAGCACATCATTGACGCTCGCCAAAATGTCGACGACCTCTCCGTTAGCTGCGACGAGCGTAGTGAGTCGCATAAAATTTGATGTAAAAATGTGTTGATGTTAGAGTTGGATGGCAGGGAGGTGAGGACCAATTTCTTTCTTACCTGTCGAATGAATCAGAACTTCCATTTTCATCGACTCCAACACCGCAAGAGGCTGGCTGGCAGATACTACATCGCCCACTTTCACGTTTAACTCGAGTAATGTACCAGTAACGGGCGAAGAGATCGTCGCAACACCAGCTTCCTCGATTCCGTAGACATCTACGTCGTCAACGGCAAGGGCTTGGACGGGGGACAATTCTTCAATGTTTTCGTCAACAAAAGTCGTCGTCGCGGCCGCTGCTTTCACCTCGGGTCGGTCAAGGAGGGTTTTTAGGAGTGGGACATTCGTTCTGGGTCCTTCGATCGTAAAATCGTTCAGGGCGAAGTCGGCCTTGCGGAGCGCTGACTCGAGAGTCGGCGCATTGGCGATAACTTTCGCAATCAGGGAGTCGTAGTTAGGATGAGTTCGTGAACCGGGAGACATTATTGTCTCCACACGGATGCCGTGCCCACTCGGAGGGTCGAATTTTATAATTTCTTCGCACGAAGGACTTATTTGCTTTGTAACGTCGTCCATTCTCTCAGCTAAAACGCGAGTTTGGACTGCGAAGCCTTTGGAAGGAGGAGGCCGGCCGACGCCGATGTCCTCTAAAGTTGCGCCTTCGGCAATTTTGAACTGGCACTCAACGAGGTCGAGGTTTGTTATGGATTCCGTCACGGTATGCTCTACCTGAAGCCGAGGATTGCACTCCATGAAGTAGTGCGAGCCGTTATTGTGAACGAGGAATTCGAACGTTCCAAGGCCGGAATATTCGGACGCATGGGCGAGGGCTATTGCGTCGTCGAATAATTTCTGTCGCAGTTCCTCGGGGAGCGAGGACGGAGCGACCTCGATCAGCTTCTGGTGCCGCCTCTGCAGGGAGCATTCTCTATCATACAGGTGGACGACGGACTTGTGCTCGTCAGCAAGTATTTGAACTGAGCGAGCCGAGCCGAGGAGTTAGGAGTAAGTGAGGAGGAGTGAGTGGGTGTTGGCAGGCGCTCAGGATTATATTGTACAAACTGGTGGTGTACAAACAACAGATTGGGAATATGATTGGGACTATGATCAGTCGTAGCTTCTCACCTTCAACATGCTGAGCATTTGTTATTGCTTGCTCGACGAGCAGACTGTCGCCGTCGGAGCCGAGAAAATGCTTGGATTCGCCGAGACAACGTGCGAACGAATCTTCTAAATCGTCGTCGCCTAGCTGTACAGCTCGGATACCGCGGCCTCCACCGCCAGCTCGAGACTTTAAAATTCCGCGTCCTGCTGTTGCCGTCTTGAGAAAAGCCTCCAAGTCGGAAGCGTCCCTGACTATCTGACCAGGGGCGACGCTGACCTTTGCGTCGACTGCAAGATCCCGAGCTAGAATTTTGTCTCCGAAAATCTCCAGCGTGCGGGTTCGAGGACCCAGGAACTTGAGGTCGGCCGCTCGCACGGCCCGGGCGAAGTCGGCGGATTCAGAAAGGAAGCCGTAACCGGGGTGGATCGAGTCGCAGCCATGCTCCAGTGCGAGGTTGATCACGCCGTCAATATCGGTGTATCCTCCCGTTGGAAGCTGCGCAAGTTGAGAGGCGCCGATGCGACGACTTAAAGCGGCGTCCTCAGGAGTGAGGGCTAGAACAGTCGGGAGGTTCCTATCGAGGGCGCTTCGAGATATTCGTGACGCTATCTCGCCGCGGTTCGCTATCAAGAGCTTTTTCAACATTGCGGATCGGTTTTGGCCGGCTTTGGTCAAACGTTTGGAATCTGGATCCAAATGCCAGCAAAATTTCTGTTCACCTCTGCCCTGATCTCCTTTGTCAAATATTACCCTGTCTCGGAAATTATCGTCAATAAAAATATCGTAACTTGCCTTAAAATCTCCATAAAAAGTTATACCAGCCCTACAGCTTACTTCCCTCCCTCTACAAACTCATTTCCTTAGGCGTGTGTGAACTGTAGCTGTTGTCGAAGCATGTCCGCCAATACTAGTTTGGCGCATGACAAGGCCACCCTTTTGAAGGTGTGGGCGGCCGTAGGGGGGACGAAGCAGGCGCTGACCAACGGGTCAGACGACGTGGAGGATTGGAAAGGTATAAGAGTGGAGGATGGTCGAGTTACGAGTGTAGGTGAGAAGATGTTGATGGGGAAGGTTTGGGGTGGGACTGCTGAATCTAACACGGAGCTCTATTTTCGTGGAGCGCAGACTGGTGCGAATCCAAGCCCCCCCTCTCGGGAGTCATATCGAAGGAGATAGGGAAACTGAGTGAGCTTTCCTATCTCGGCCTTGACGATAATGCGCTGAGTGGGGAGATTCCGAAGGAGATTGGAAATTGTAAGAAGCTTTGAGACGTGCTATCTTATGAAGAATAAGCTGAGTGGGGTTATTCCGAAGGAGATTGGAAATTGTAAGAAGCTGACAACGCTCTTCCTTTATAATAATAACCTGAGTGGGGTTATTCCGAAAGAGATTGGAAATTGTACTGCGCTTACACTGATCACCCTTTCTAGAAATGAGCTGAGTGGGGAGATTCCGAAGGAGATTGGAAATTGTACTGCGCTGACAGAGCTCAGCCTTTTTAAGAATCAGCTGAGTGGGGAGATTCCGAAGGAGATTGGAAATTGTACTGCGCTGACAAACCTCAACCTTCACACGAATCAACTGTCTGGCGTCATTCCTCCCACCTTCGCCAACCTCAAAAACGTCAACAATCTCGAGCTATTCAACAACCAATTCAGCGGAAGCCTCCCCCCCTGGATTTGCGACCTCCCAAAACTAAGATCCTTTCTCATCTACAGCAACAATTTCAGCGGCTCCCTCCCTCCTGCCCTCGGCAACCTCTCAAACCTACAATTCTTCCAACTAGGCGACAACCTATTCACCGGTCCCCTCCCAACTTCCCTCACCAACCTCCCAAACCTAAAAGAATTTCATGCCATGGGCAACAATTTCTCCCACACCCGCATCCCCGCTGCCTTCGACGAGCTGCACAAGAGACTGGGCCACGAGTTCGTCACCGACTGGAACAAGAACGAGCTCTACCTGACCCGCGCGAAGGAGGCGATCGACTCGATCCAGGACGAGGAAGTGCGCGCCAAAGTCACCAGCCTTCAAAAAGACCTCCTCGAACATGTCGAAACGGGAGATACGGCAAAAGCGGACGAGGTCTTCAAGGAACTAAAAGGCATCGCCAAAGAGCAAACCGAACGTCTTGGAAAAGTCATTGCCACAGTCCTCTACAACTACCGCTTCCGCGACAACGGCCACCGCTACAGGGAGATTGAGCGAATCGAGGAGATCCCTGCCGCGAAGCAGATGGCTGCTCGTGGTGAAAACCCCGCGGCGAGAGTCAAGATGCTCCTCTCCAAGGCCAAGTGGAAGGAGGCAGAGTTCCAGAAAAGGATTATGAGCGAAATTGTCGACCCCATGAACCAGGCATCCTCCATTAGGGACCTGTGCGAAACCTACGGCGTCGACTCCTCCTCGTACGTCTACGACAAATTCGGAAATACGGTCGAGCTCATCGACCCTCTATTCGCCTTCGGCGGAGACACCGCACGCCACGTCCTCGTCAAAGAACGCTTCGGCCCTCCCAAGAGCTATGAGCGTGCCTTAGCCAAGGAGGAGGAAGGAATCGCCAAGTCTGGCGCAGACAAGTGGATTGGACTCCGTGACCTCAACAGAGTCACACTGGAGTTCGAGGATCCCCTCATGCTCACGCTCGCATACAAAGCCCTAACGAAGAAGTTCAAGGTCTCAGGACTAAAGAATAAATTCGAGTGGGTACACCAAGAGACTTACGAGCAACCCCCCGACATCCACATGAACCTTGACCTCGGGAAAGGCTGGCTCGTAGAAGTCCAGCTGATGTTCGCCTCCGTCCTAACGATAAAAAAGGAGCTCCACAACTTCTACGACATCGTCCGTGCGAAAGACTACTACACCATCCTCTCCCCTATCTTCGAAAAGGCCCAAACCAACGAAGGCCGCGTCAAGGAAGAGCTAAAAAAGTCCAACCAAACCTTCAACAGCGTTAAAAACGCTGAGCGCATGAACCAGAGGCTATCCTTCATAAACCTCGACGGCGGCGACGGGGGTGGAGAGGAGAACAAGAGGCTTAAGGAGAAGAACAGGCAGCTGGAGGCTAGGCTCGAGAGGCTGGAGAGCTTCATACGCGAGAAGATGATTACGGAGGAGGAGGCGGAGACGATATTGGGAATGTGAAATATAGGAGAGAGTGGAGAGAGAGAGAAAGGGATGAAGCTACGGGGGGAAGGGGGGAAGGGAAAGGGAAAGGAAAAGTTAGGGAAACAGAGTAGAGAGAGTTAAAAAAAAAAGATAAAAAAGTCCAAAACGTACCATTCCACTATTTACTCGAACTCCCCTGACTCTGTTTACTCCTATAAAACTCCGTATCAACCTCTTTACTCTTCCCCTTCTTCTTCGCTTCCTTGTACCTTTCTAATTTCTTCCCCTTCATAGATTCTATTTTCTCCTCGTAGCTCATCCCTGTGGGTCGGGAGGACAGGGGAACGTGAGGAGGTTCTTTCACGCCTGATATTACGACGCCTTCTTTTGAATGGAGGAGGGTTAAGGCGTCTTTCCATTTGATTGTGCCTTGGGAGTCGGGGCCCCATGGGCAGTCGATGTCAGGCGCTTTGACTCCCGGGTCGACTCGACGCCACTTGGAGAGGCCGGTGTTCTTGAAATTCCAGAGGTCGGCGATCGACACTGAGTTCTCTTCCCCGAGGCTCTGTTTCGACGAGTGTTAAAAAATTCCGAGGGTTTAGAATCGATCTCGTTTGGCTCGCCTCTCTCTCTCTCTCTCTCTCTCTCTCTCTCTCTCTCCGTTACTAACCTCGATTTGATTCCTAAGCTGTTCCGCCATAATAGCCAACCTCTCCCACCTCCCCTCCAGATTCATCTGAACCTCCCACAGATTCATCGCGCTACTCTTCATCCTCAAATCCTTGAAATCGCATTTGTGCAACACTAAAGGGTAGTCGGCTGCCATTTTGTAGTTAGGTTTACGAGGCATTTTGGAGACGTCGAAGAGAGAATCGACGATCGAAGGGGACTCGAGACCTTTACCTATGAAGAACATAACTTGAACAATATTCCTGCGCCAACGGAAACGTCGTTCGTCAGAATAAAATATCCTCTCTCTCCCCTCTTATTAAATCCCTTCCTTTACTCTCACCTAACCATATGCCACAAAAACGCCTGCCCCTTAATCTCAAAATACCTAACCGTCCCCTCCCCCTTAATCCCCGCCTCATAAACAACCCTCCTGAAATTGCTCACGTGCTCGGTATCCATTTTAGCTATATTCCTAAAATCATGATCGCCTATTATTTTCTCAAGCCCTAAAGACATTCGCGAGAGGTTAAGGTTCGTGGAGATGAAGAAGTAACGGTACGTGCGGGAGGTGCAGCTGAAACGGGAGGAGAAGGAGGGGGTTACGGGGGACCAGGATTGGACGAGGATTGAAGGGGGGAGGACGCCGTTGAGGATTTTCACGTAGTCCAATTCTTTTTTTAAAGGGGGGAAGGAGGGTGTTGGTGTTAGACATGGTTTTTCAGGGGAAGGGAGAGTGCGTGTTTTTATTCTCTTACCTTTAATAATTTTTTTCTTAACATTCCCCTTCTCATCTTTAACCTCAATCTCAACCTCCTCATCATATTCCGGCACTTTGTCATCATATTCTTCTCCTTTCGGCATCGCCGATCTGAGGTATAAATTAATTATCTGACCGGAGGAGGAGACGCCTTTGTCGGTTCTACCGCAACGACCGTAGGAGCAGGATTTACGGTCGACTATTAAACGGGTTTTTATGAAGGCGATGAAGAGAAATTTCTCGACAGAATTGTCGTAAGCTGCGAAGCGCGACGCGACGAGTTAGAATTGCGTTGCGGTTACAGCGCAAAGACCAGCTACGAGTAGGTACGAGCAAATATTGCTCTTGAGTAGTTCACGAACATGACAAACACGGACTTCTTGCCGTTTTTAAACTCACCTTCGCCTACGTTCTCCGAGAAGCCACCGTAGGTGGAACCGTCGTAGGAAATGCGGAGGGCAATGTGACGTTGACGCTTATTGGAGAGGGTGAAGGGGCGGGGTTTTTTCTGCGTAGTGGTTGTGTTCAGAGAGTGTTGTTAGAGAGTGTTGCAGTGATTATTAGATTTTGGTTAGTGGCTTACCTTTTCTTTCTTGGAAGTTGGAGGGTTTGTGCGTTGGTTTGGATGTTGGTCGTCTGGAGTCGGGTTTGGTTTCTGTTTTTTAGTCGGTGGCGGTGGAACTGCTACTGACGATGCTGCTGTTGTTGGTGCTGCTTTTGATGCTGCTAAGTTATCAATTTGTGAAATTTGTTTTAACTTGTCATTCAGCTGATCTATGGTAACGATGCCTTCATCTACGAGGTTCTGCAGAAGTTTATTTGCAGCAGCAAGGGTGGAAATATTGAGGGTATCGATGGTAGACATGTTTGGGCCAAGAGTGGAGATAATATTGTAGTCTAGTTTAGCAGTGTGTTGCTGACGCTAGTATGAGGTTTTAATAAGCGGTCCCGACTTAGGAAGACGCGTGAAATCGTTCGTGTGATGAATTATCGATACAAATTGATGAGCCTTTTTGTGGATTTGCCTGTGAAAGGAAATAGCCGACTTTCTCATTCATTATTACGCAATATGTCAAAAAGGACGTCTGAAGATTCCGAAAATGTCATTGAGATACTTGATCCGAACAATTATGAGGTCGGAGGTGACGATTCAGAAGTGCATGAAGGCTCAGAGTTGGACTCTGCTGCCGTCGAAACCCCAGCCGTTGGAGGCGATGATTTCATGCATACAGACGACTTCAGGCGACTGTTCGTAGACTTCGTTATGGTTGATACGTTAGTTGCGATGCGTTGGCTTGCTAGAAAATGGCACAAGGTAGTTGAGAAGAAGCTGATTGAGTTGGAAAATGAGCCTCATGGTGAGATTATTGTTCATGGAGGGAATGATATAAGTTCTAATGAAGCTTATTCTGATGCGAGGGAGAAAAGGATAAAGCAAGTGACGAAGGCCGTCCTCCTTCTGAATGTTACGTAGGTCGGAGATTATGCCTGTAGGTTCGCCTCCATTCTCATCGTTGTAGACATCCCCGAAGGCATTACAAGTATCGGTGATTATTCCTTCGAATGCTGCAGTAGTTTGAAAGAAATAAAGTTCCCAAAGTCGTTAACATCAATTGGTAGATCATCCTTCTGTGGATGCTTTGGTCTAGAAAAGTTCGATTTCCTTCATACGAACGTTGAATACTTAGGTCAATATGCCTTCTATAATTGCGCAAGTTTAAGAGAGATGAAGGTCCCGGACTCGCTTCAAAAGCTTGGTAGCTATGTCTTCGGCGGATGCTACAAGCTAGTCCCCTCCGACGTTGACATTAACGACAACGAAGCGGTAGTCACCTACCTCCGCTCTATACAATAATACAATTAGCCCGTTCGTTTTGACAAAAGAAATCGCGTCGATGCTTTACTAGCACAACAACAAAACCACTATACACTATTAAAAACTATATATTCTATTTGTTGTGACAAAGCTTTGCCTTTACTTTATTCCTTTTCTCTTTCTCTCTCTCTCTTACTCTGATGGATGTTCGTGATGTGTCTTCTATTGTATAGAGCGGAGGTAGGTAACTACTGCGGGTACATCATGGTTCCAGCCAACGTCAATGTCGGAGGGGACTAGCTTGTAGCATCCGCCGAAGACATAGCTACCAAGCTTTTGAAGCGAGTCCGGGACCTTCATCTCTCTTAAACTTGCGCAATTATAGAAGGCATATTGACCTAAGTATTCAACGTTCGTATGAAGGAAATCGAACTTTTCTAGACCAAAGCATCCACAGAAGGATGATCTACCAATTGATGTTAACGACTTTGGGAACTTTATTTCTTTCAAACTACTGCAGCATTCGAAGGAATAATCACCGATACTTGTAATGCCTTCGGGGATGTCTACAACGATGAGAATGGAGGCGAACCTACAGGCATAATCTCCGACCTACGTAACATTCAGAAGGAGGCGGCCTTCGTCACTTGCTTTATCCTTTTCTCCCTCGCATCAGAATAAGCTTCATTAGAACTTATATCATTCCCTAACATGAACAATAATCTCACCATGAGGCTCATTTTCCAACTCAATCAGCTTCTTCTCAACTACCTTGTGCCATTTTCTATCAAGCCAGCGCATCGCAACTAAAGTATCAACCATAACGAAACCAACAAACAGCCGCCTGAAGTCGTCTGTATGCATGAAATCGTCACCTCCGACAGCTGGGGTTTCGACGGCAGCAGAATCCAACTCAGAGCCTTCATGCACTTCCTCCTCCTCATCTCCGCCCTCTAAATTGTTCGGATCTGGTATCTCAAGTGCAATTTCGAAAATCTTCAGACGTTCTCTTTGACATATCGCGTAAAATGTAGCAATAATGAGGCAAAATGATTTCATTATTTCCAGCAAAAAGTAAAACCCATCCTAATAAGTCATCGCAACCTACAGTTCACGAAATTCTTCGGGCTGCCTACGTAAATCTCGAATAATTGCGCAATCGATAAGCCGCACACTTGAAATCGTATTTAAAAGGTGGTTTAACAGGTTCTTCATGACTCGATCTCCGCCAGCTTCGACCCGCCTCCTGACGCTGTCCCTCATCTCCCTTCTCATCGTTCTCATACTCCTTAGCCACTCAGTCCATTCATTCCATATCACACCGAAACCCAATATATCACCGAAGAGAGCGAGAGTTTCCCTCGAATCTTCAAAAGAACCCGACGACCCTTCCTCCCTCCTAGCCGAAGCTCAACGCCTCCGCGATGCAGCCGCCCAACTTAAATCAACCCTCCCCGACCGCCCCCCTCCTGATTATCCTCCCCCACCACCGCCCTCAATCCAAGTGTACGGTTCCAACGGCCTCCTCGGCTCCGCCCTGACCCGCCACCTCCTCCGAACAACAAAATCCCCCGTAACCGCCCTAGTCCATGATTACTCTCGAACCTCCAAGCTCTCCTTAACCGTCGGCGCCGAAGACGGCAAGGGTGAAATCCAAGCCGCCTGGAAATCCCTCGACCAGTCCATGTCCTTCGACCCCTCCGTTCAAAGTTCTTACGGCCTCGACCGTCTCACAGTGTTAGAAACCGAAATCCTCGACCCTCAACAACTCCCCCCCCCAACCTCTCTAATATATTTCTGCGCTACCGACTTTTCTGGCTCAACCCCTCGTTCCCTCTCAAAGCTCTCCGTCGGTTTATTATTCCGTTCAATATCCCGTCCCTTAAAAGGCCGTTGTGAAATCGAAGGTTTAAAAAACATAATCGATAAATGTCCTAAAGACAACACCGTAACTATAATCGTACCGACGCCCAAACAAGGGGTGTTCATGGATTTTATGACGCCTTTTGGGGATTTTTATGGGATTAAAAAATTGCAACAGGAGGTGCTTAAATCTGTTAGGAGTGATATTAAAACGGTTGTTGTGGAGTTACCGAGAGTGGATGTTTTAAGGGAGACGAGTAGTGGGAAGGGGGCGGAGTGGATTAGTGTTGATGATGCTGTTAGGGTTATTGCGGAAGCTGTAGAGGATCAAGTTGTTACTCTGCCGTTATGAACGACGCGGAGATGAAAATTTTGTTTGTAAATCTAAATTAAAATATGACTATTCTTTTCAACAGTAGAAACCATCGCAACCGCCACCACCGCAACAACCATTTGAACAACAGTAAGACCAACTCCTGCTCCTCTCAATGTACTCAAGTTTCGAATAAATAACATTCAAGCAATCGACCGTTCTCAGCACGTGAGGGTGGTTTTCATTCAAAGACCTCTCCTGTTTTTCCAGGCATCGCTCGTATGTTTTCCGAGCCGACTCAAGATCTCCGTTCTGAAAGTAGCTACTTCCGAGGGAGTCGAGAGTCTCAAGGAGCACAACATTATCCTCCCCCAAACTAGACTCCATCCTAACGACGATATTGCTGTACCTACAAATTTTCTCGTCGATTTTAAGACTCGTTGAGACTAAGAGCCTGTACGAAGCCTCGAGAGCTTTCTCGCTCTCGGGACCTAATGTATCTTCGTAACCGTCCTTTGCACGTTTAAAGCAAACGCGAGCATTACGAAAATCAGAGGAATTATTGTAAGACTTCCCTAGGCACATACATCTATCGTAGATATCAACGCCTAACCCTAACTCTATCGTATCAACATCGCCGTTATTTTTGTTCGATTCAAAAAAACTCTCCTCGCGCTCAATATCTATCAAATACTCAACCGTAGCGACGATATCGATAAGATCTGCCTCTCCTTGCTCAACGGCGTTCATGTCGCGTACGGTGTAATGAGAAAACGATCCTTGTTGATTTCGTCGAAAAAGCTGATAAAAATGATTTGATTTGATCTGTTGTTTTTACCACAAACCACATCACGCGGATCTCTAACATCTATTGAGCGCTTAGTCATTACAATGGCACAATCGAATGAAGAGATGGGAGACGACAGGGAGAAGCAGGATGACGATGGAAGGAAAGTTCCCGTCGCCGAGATTTACGCCGCCGTGACGAAGAGGACTCTCCATGATTTCTTCTACACGGACGACTGGCGGTTTTTGTTCGTTTTGAATGCGCCACTTGATACGTTAATGAAGATGCGGCTGCTGTGTAAGGACTGGCGGCGTGTAGTGGACAAGTTTGTTGATGAGAAAGTTGACAGCGGCGAAATGATCGCCCATGGAGGGAATGATATAAGTTATATGGAAGCTGACGCCCAGAGGGAGAGGCGCTCGCTCGTAACGCAGGTCGTTTTCCTTCTGGATATTGCGAAGGTCGGAGGTCGAACATGCTGCTGGGCCGCCCATCTCGTCGTAGTAGAGATCCCCGAGGGCGTTGAGAGCATCGGTGATATGGCCTTCTCAGGCTGCAGTAGTTTGACTACCGTATCTTTCCCGACGACATTAAGATCAATTGGTGGATTCACCTTCGTTAATTGCTACAGTCTAGAAAACGTCGACCTCCTCCACACACGACTTCAAGAAATAGGCGACCATGCCTTCTATGATTGCTCAGAACTAAAGTCGATGACCATCCCCGACTCACTTCAAAAGCTTGGCGACTTTGTCTTCGCCAACTGCTCCAATCTAGTCCCCTCCAGTATTGCCGTCCATAGTTACTATCCCGACAAGACCTCCGAAGTAGTAGCCCACCTCCGTTCCCTCCAATCCTGACGAGAATGACGAGAATCTTGAAGATCCCGCAGCAGAAAAAAGAAAGGAAAGGTCTTTAGCGTCGTGCAAGGTACAACGGAGTATCTATATAATATTTTTTAGGTTCGAAGCTGCTGCTTCGGATGCTAGCGAGGAGGGGGGAATAAATTGGACGGCGTTCGAATTTTTAAACGTAAAAAGCAAGAAGAATGTTTTTTTTTTGAGTGACGAAGAGCGAGCAAGTTTGATTTTTCATTAATATTATTTTAGATTCTGCTGTACCTTCTCTGAAGTGCCACTAGTGTTCGACGTCCGAGAACCTTATTCTCGGACTTGATAATCTTTGCCCAGTTTGCCCCATGCTCCTTCCTCCCCCTCTTCAGAGCGGCGTCTTCCTCCACAGTCCAAGTGACATTGTAGTTCCTTGGAGTACAGTCCCCTGTAGCCGCCCTCAACTCTTTGTACTTCTCAGGGAACTTGTACCTGAAGCGTTTCTTGAGAGCTTTTAGAGTTCTATGGCCTAATACATTATCATTATCCTCCTTGATCCGCTTGAAGTCCAGCCCATACTTACCGGCGCCCTCCAGCAGCGCATCATTCTCCTCCTCCGTGAATGCATAACCTTTACCTGCCCCTTTCTTCTTCGTCTTCTTCGACTCGGTCTCCTCCTCCGCCTTCCTCTTCACGCCAACAAGTACATCCGCCACCACCACCTCCTCCACCTCCTCCTCCTTCACAACAATCCCTCCTCCTCCTCCAACGGAATGCCTCCCTCCGACGCCTTCTTTTTTAGGTGCAAAATCATCAAAATACCCTTCGTTGTCGATGATATGATATATATCGTATACTATATCGACCACGTAATTCTGTTCTACTTCCCAAATGGGGTTCATGTCGTGAACAGCGTGCGTTATGATGATACTTTCGATGTGAAGATTTGTCAGAGAATTTTTTGGAATTTTGAGAAAAAAGGTTTGACCTATATTACATTACCCCAAACGCCGCAGAGTCTAGCTACTTTTCCGTCCGCCGCTCCATAGTTTCCATAATCCTCCACAACGCCCACAAGCACACGCCGCTGCTTATATTTCCACAAATTCATTCCAACAATCCTCGGCGTCAGCGGTTCGTGTCTGATGTCTTTCATCCACACGAAGGAGTTCATGCGCCACGTCGTAAGGTTTGTCACGATTGATATGCTGACGAGGATGCGGCTGTTGAGCGCTGAATGGCTTGAGGTCGTTGATGCTTTTATTGATGGGAAGGTTGAGAGCGGTGTGATGATCGTCGTCGGAGAGAATGATATAAGTTGGGAGGAAGCTGAGGCTCTTGAGGAGAGGCGCTCGCTCGTAACACAGGTTGCTTTCCTTCTGAATATTATGAAGGTCGGAGATTTTGCCTGCTTTGGCGCCGTCAATCTCGTTGTTGTAGAGATCCCCGAAGGCATTACAAGTATCGGTAATTGGTCCTTCTTTGACTGCAGTAGTTTGAAATACATCACATTCCCAAAGCCGTTAACAACAATTGGTATGCGATTGCTCCAATCTAGAAGAGGTTGATCTCCTTCACACACAACTTAAAGAACTAGGTGAAGGTGCCTTCTACAATTGCTCAGAACTAAAGTCGATGACCATCCCTGACTCGCTTCAAACGCTTGGTGACAATGTCTTCAACAGGTGCTCCTATCTAACGCCCTCCAGTATTGCCGTCCATACTTACTATCCTGATAAAACCTCCGAAGTAGTAGCCCACCTCCGCTCCCAACAACAAAACAAAATAAAGAACTAATACATTTTATACAAAACAACCCCCCCCCTTTCAAATAATTCCACCTCAAAATCACTCAATACTCTTCGTCTCGAAAAGTCCATCCCCAATAAAATGCGCCACCTCACACCCCATCCCTTTATTAACCTCCTTAATCTCCTTCGCCCCCATCTGCAACGATCGAAGCGAGCCGCAATAGAAGTGTCGTTCACTTACGTTAATAACGGCTTAAAATTTCACAGACATTCATCTTTATACGCACGTTCACGTATTCTCCCATGCACTTGTAAATATCCATTACACGCTTGTCCACGTTATCAACGGTCCGTTTCGGCGTTATCGGAACCTCGCCGTGACACACAGTCTCTCTCTCTCTTCTCTCACCTTTAAATGCCCAACTGCTAAAGCATGTTCTTTACCTTCAGCGTATACTACAACACTCTGCCCAATTTCATAATCTTCATTCAATTCGCTACCGGGATTAACTAGACCGGGACACATTATGTTCGCGCCTCCTAATATAAAAGGTATAGCGCCTGAATCTACACGACAGGAGGTGAAGAGGGAAGGGTATTGATGCACAAAACGGAGGGTGGGGAGGACGGGACCGTCGCGGGTCTCGAAGAGGATGGGGAGGGAGTTGAGGGTGTAGAGGGTTAGGAAGGAGGTTACTTTGTAGGCGGTTAGGGGGGGCTTCTTGGGGATTAGGGAGTCGATGTGAGGAGCGAGGAGAGGGTTTGATTCTACGAGGGAGGACTTTAGGTAGCGTTGGACGGAGGCTTTTACGGGGGTGGAGGTTGAGCAATCGGAGGATTGGAAACGTTTGAAGGACATTGTGTTTTTTGAGGAGGGAGATGGAGAGGAGAGTGGGAGGACGACCGGCTGAGAGGGGGAAGGAGGAGGTTAGAGAACAAATTAATGCAGTCAGGGATTGAGAACGAACGAAGGGTTAGGTTGAAACGTTGATATTATATGTCGTTTGGGAGACTTTACGTTCTAAAAAGCTGTACGTTCGACGCTTATAAAAATTTGGAGCTTTACGCTGTTGGCCCTCCGCTTCGTTCAGGGAGCGCTGAACTAAAAGCGATCCTAAATGATTGATCAACGTTTGATCAACGTTTGATCGTTATTACGAGTACAGGAAGCGATAAGATAGATATGATGTATATTTATGTCTGATTTGTGCGTTAACCTTACTGTTTACGTTTAGTTTGTGTTACCCTTTCAGGGATTTTGTTAGAATGATGGAGAGATGACCTGTACTATGTCACTATAATTTTTGCAGCTTTCCTCTAGTCTTTAGTGTGCTCAAATCTTCATATTCAATGGATAACAGCAGCCTTCATTTCGCAAGTAATAGGGATATAGTTAATGATATTCGTTTAGAGTGCGTTATTGATAATAAACTACTGTCTGATAAAAGCCCACATCATAGTTCGACTATACCTTTCCAACCTAAAAAAGTTACTAATATAACGTTGAGTTCAACATCAGAGTTAAATATGACAACATATAATAATGCTAACAATGATAAGGAGTACGGTTGTCCTCAACAATTTAAGGAGAAGCCTGAAGTTAACTGTGAAGAAGATCTTAAACCGATACCAAAAGGATTCCAAGACAACAACAACAACAACAACAACAACAAGAGAGGCAGAACAAATCACTACTGCGAACGTGACTGCGAACGTGACTGCGAACGTGACTGCGAACGTGACTGCGAACGTGACTGCGAACACGTAGAAAGGACAGGAGAGGGTTACTACGAGCACCGCCAACACTCAATCAGAAAAGGTGACAAACGACAGAGGAGCGACATCGCACACTTATGAGACCAGAAGTCCTTCTCCACAACTTCTGCACTGCTATAGTATAGTATTCTAACTCGTTGCTTCGCTCCTCGGCTCGCAGGCAGCACCAGCACCACCAGCTCCACCTCCAGCAGCTCCTCCAGCAGCACCTCCAGCGACACCTCAATCCCCCCCTCAATCCCCCCCTCGCTCCCCCCTTCCTCCCCCCCCTACGCCCCTCCTGCCCCCTCCTCCACCTACATCTGGCCCCTAAAAAATCCCCACACCCTAACCTCCCCCACCCCCTCCCCCACCTTCACCCTCTCCACCCACACCTTCAACCTAATCTACTACCCCCCAACCTCCTCCCAACCCTCCCCCAAAGTGTACGTCTTCCTCCTCTCCCCCCCCGCCCCCTTAAAACTAACCTTAACCCTAATCCACAAAAACCTAACCCGAAAAATCTTCTCCCAAATAACCGGCAACCTCCTAACCTCCTCCTCCCTAAAAATGTACGGTTACGGCGACACCCTCCCTCCTCTAACCTCCGGTTACTTCTGGAACTCCGGCCTCCGTCTCTCACTTAAAATTTCCCCCCACCCCTCCCCCCACTGCTGCACAAAAGACTACCTAAAAGGTTTCGAATCCCAGACCTCAACCGACTACTACATAAAATGTCTCGACTACACCTGGGGGTGCCATTCAATAATCTTAAAATTCAGGCTGAAAGGGTACGAGTTTGAAGGGGAAGGTGTTGAGGTGGAGGGGGTGGGGAAGGAGGGGGGGAGGGTTTTTTTGGAGTGGGTTTATGGGGGGAGGTGGGGGGGGGAGGAGTGGAGGGGGGTTTATGAATGTGCAAGGAAGGTGAGGGAGGAGGAGAATAAGATTGGAAGGACAATTAGGAGGGAGGAGAGAGGAATCTAACAACGAACTTTTTGAACAGTTTGGAGTAGAGGATTTGAGGTGGGAAGTCACGAGCTTCATAATGAAGGTGAGTACGGTTGATCGCTCTGTGTTCGGGCTTGGTGTCATCTTACTCGATCGGGTTTTACTCGCTCTGCCAAAAACCCGATTTCTCCCCCCGATTCGTTTCTAACAACACGACTTTTGTTCAGGATCTTAACGTCGACAACGCGGCTGACGTTCTTGTTTGGGCGGAGAAAAAATCTGAAGTACAAGTCAAGGAGTGGTGCCTCGAGTTCATCAGCTGTAATAGTAGCAAAGTCATGGAGGGTTTAGGTTGGAGGAAGTTGGTGGAGGAGGTGAGAAAAAGGTTTTGTTCGCGTGTTTGTTGTTTGTTGTTCGTAATTTCGTGAAATCGGTATTCTGATAGTATAATACTAACTCGTCGCTTCGCTCATCGGGTCGCTTCAGAAGCCTGATTTGGTGGCGGAGCTGTTTGCGAACGCGACTGGGGCGAGGAAAAGGATGAGGTCGAATGACAATTTATAGGTTTCATTTTCAAAGTTTTGGGAAGAAACGGTGGGGAGGGGGGTTGGGGGAGGGGAAGCAGGGGGGGGAAGGTAAGATGAAACGTTGTCTCCACCCAACCCAACCCATGCTAATCTAACAATAATGAAATGCTCGCCCGTTCCCTCAGTTTTATGAGTTAGTTTTTAGTCAGTAGTTTCCATTAGTAGTAGATTAAAGGACAATTTTAAAAGTTCTAGTTCTTCGTGCAGCACGACGAACCCGCACAAGCAAATTTATTATTCCATTTTGCAATTAAAAAAATATACCCTCCCTTTCTTTCATCTACTCTATCGGACTGCCTTCATGACGAAGCATATATTCCCGTCGTTATTTTTAATGTCGACCTTCGCACCGTATTTCCGCAACGTTTGGGATAATTCGGTGTACTCGTAAAAGCAGCTGTAATGCAGCGCGGTGTTGCCTTTGTTGTTCACTGCGTTGATGTCGGCGTGGTACCTGAGCGAGGCGAACGGCAGACGAGGTTTAGAATATTGAGAACGTCGGGGTGATATGCACGCGCCTTCTCACCTCAAGCAAAGCTTCAAGATTCTCTTGTTGTTGTTCTGAGAGGCGAGGATTAACATGGTGTTGCCGTAGCCATCCCTAGCGTCGACGGGAAAGCGGGACTCGAGGGACGACTTTATCGAAGCGTAGTGGTTGTGACGGACTTTGGAGAAGACGTCGTCGATTTCGGAACGGGTGTAGACTCGCTCTTTCTTGACTTGGACAGGTTCGACGGGTTTGTACTGTTCCTTCTCCCTCAAATCACTCTGCAACGAGCATGTTCGTGGCGTTAGAAGAATTTATCCACTAAACGTATGTTCGCGCCTTCTCAACTCGTCGCTTCGCTTCGCTCCTTGCAGCAGCTCCTCACCTGCTTCCTTGCCTCCTCGAAGGTCACGCTTCGCTTCTGATGGGGCTTCACGGGCGGCGCCTTGGGCTCCCTGGGAGTCTTGTACTCGGACGTGTCCCTCAAGACTGGGTCAAGTGAAGTGTAGCGTAGAGTTAGATTTTTTACGTTTCGTCTCCTCTAATTTTCTTACCTGACTTGACCTTCTCGCGGATTTGGGAGGACACGCCGTTGTTCAAGAAGGAGCGGACCTGGGCGGACGCGGAGGAAGATGTTGAGGCCGAAGAGATGTTCGAACCGACGGACTGGTCGTCGGAGTCGTAGTTCACGTGGTGCTGCTGGGGTATGTTCAACGGGAGGTTGTACCTGATCTGGGAGTGGGAATTCGTGGACAAGTCAGACACCTCCCCGGCGTAGACCTTGTCCGGAGAAGCCGCGTCGTTCTGCTCGTCGGGGCTACTGCTAGACGAGGAGCTCTCGCTTGACGAATCAAGCTCTTCGCTGCTGCTGCTCTCGTCCTTCTTCTTCTTGGACTGAGCCAGTCTCTTCCCTTTGTTCTTCGCGGCCCGCTTCTTGAACACCGATGTCAGCACCGACTTTGGGTTCTTGTACACGTTTCTGATACCCTGCGATTTTGGGTTAGGTGGATACAGATGCTTTGTTGTTGTTGTTGTTGTTGTTGTTGTTGTTGTTGTTGTTGTTGTTGGGTGATCGCACCTTGAGCGGATTGCGTGAAGCCTGTTTGTTTTTTCTCTTGATCGTGGGGACGATGTCCTCGGCGACGCGAACGGGGTCGTCAGCGTATGGTACGAAGTCGGCCATTCTGTGGGGTGGGGTGGGGAGGGGAGGGTTGCGGGTTAGGGGTGTGTATTCTGGTCGAGATAGAAGAGGAAGCCGAGATGGAAGAGGAAGATGTTGTTGGGGAGGTTTATGGGTTGTTCGATTAGACGTCGGGGACTGGATGTTTAGTGCGAGTTTTTTTACTGGGAATTTAATCCGGGACGAAGCTTTACGATGAAAATTACTGACGTTATGGAGTGCAAAGGGGGAAAAGGTGAAAATTGTCCAAACAGCTATGAATAACCTTGACTTGTGTGTGTGGGGTAATGTGGGGAAATCCTGGAAGGCTGATCAAGGCTGCTTCAATTGCTTTCGTTATTTTGCGATAGCCCCACACTTAATATTATTTACTTCAATCCAGCGCAAGATCTAATAAATCTCCGCTGCCTGGCCCCGCCCCTCACCTGAAATGTCCTCTCCGGCTGCTCAGCAGGATATATCTGAGCCGCAGGGGCACTCCCTCCTCCCCTCGGGGGTTCCTCCAAGAATCACTGCTAACGAGGGGCCCATCGGGAATCAACCCCCCCCTCCAGACATTCCAGACGTCGAAGAAACGGAGCCTCCAACTGTTTTGGACAATCCCCTCACCGCCGACACAAGGCCGCCGGAACCTGAGCCTGAGGAGACCAAGGAAGACAGTGGCGAACGCGATTCGACAACTGCAACTTCTCCAGCTCCATCGTACGTCACTGAGTGTGCGACCGTGTACTCTTTTCTGATGGCGTGCATCACGACGAGCTACACCGCTATGTACGCTTATAATGCTCACACTGGTGACGAGAAAGTTCACAAGTTCTGGACTCCGATCATTCTACCCATGTCTGTTACGGCGATGGGAATTTCCTTTTTTCTCAAGCCGAGACGAGAAGATCTGGCATATAAGGTATTCCTCGTGCTTCAGTATGTTCTATTTACGTTGGTTTCGGAAATCCTCACTATAGTCGGCTATGACTTTGTCAAGAGTCAAATAATATGGGCGAGTGCACGATCACTCATCTGGCTAGCCCTCCTCAAATTCTTTCTTTTGAAGTCCCGGTCCCACGTAGCTCAGCTATCCGACGAGGATCTCTCGAAGTTTCTCACCAACGATGTTATCTTTGGTGGGATGCTCGTGGGCTTGGGGCAGCTTGCGTTCCTAATGTTTGCGAGCATCCAGTGTGACGGAAATGCAGCCGACTGGAGACTTTGCGATAGAACGCTTATAAGCCAAGCAGGGTTGAGTAGCATGGTCGCGCTGTTCGCCATCATTAAGCTCCTCAGCGGCGTTGTGCCAAAACGGATGCTCGAGAAGCATGCACTTTCTCCTAAAAAGGTAATGACCATGGACTTGAATGCCGAAGAAGCAGTGCTGTTCTTTGGGCTTTTGGTTGCCGCTTTGTGTGCACTCTGGCCATTGGGCAATTACGGAGCCGAGGGAGACTTTAGAAGTGCTGCCGAGAAATACGCAGCATACACAGTGCCGAGTATTGGCGGCGGCTGTCTTCTTTTGACGGCGGTCTGGAAATTGGTCGTCATCAGGGGAGAGATGAGGCGTGAAGCGGAAGAGACGGGACATCTGCACCAGGACGAGTCTTCTTCAGATGGCACTTTGGTGGAGGCCTCCTCGCTCTGGTTTTTTATCGGAGTTTTGGCGACCACATACCAGTCTACTGTAAGTGTTACTGCCGCAATGACAATGGACGCTTATTACATAATGATTTCCACTACCTCATTGCCGATCGTGGGATTAGTATATTTAGTGTCCATGTTCTGTCAGCCAAGGAAGAGGAGTCGGAAAGATATGTGGAAGTTACGTCTACATTTCATGAGCTATGCTTTCATAAGCGAGATACCTTTGGCGGTGAACTCATTTATTATGGGAGACTTCGGTTTAGTTATTCAACACTTCGTACGACTTGCAACTGAGACGTTTGTTTTCCACTTCGGGTTGAAGCTCCGAGCAGCCGTAGGTCGACTACCAGACAAAGACCTGGAATCATTCTTGGTTGACACGCTCTTCAAGGGCGGGTTGCAGACCCTTTTTCCAATCCTGTTCCTAACCTTCAGGATTTCGAAGTGCCTGTTCGAGAAAGGGAGAGTGGAAGAATGTGCTGGTACCTCATCTTGCTCGACGATGATCTCAGTCTACTTGCTTGCTCAGTGGATGACGAAGCTAGTTCAGGGAAGCGTTAGGAGCGAGTGGAGGAATGAATTGAACTTGTCGATCGAGAAGATTGCGAGGATGAAAGATATTTCACTTCGACGTGGGTTGGCAGGATTTTTGACCCTGGTGATCGGCGTCTGCGGAATCTTCCTTTTCTCCACGATGAGTGCCGATGAGACGGACTGGACGATGATCAATGCTGTTGGTCTTACTGGATTATTTTCATGCTTTGGAGTTGTCCTTTCCGAGATGTACTCTAGCTTGGAGGCGCAGAAGAGGAGGATTGAGCTTACTGAAGGATTAGCGCAGAGGCGACAAATACTCCAGGAACCAGTAGAGGAGGTGAGCAAAGAAGACTTCAATATGTGAAAAGTAGCTCTAAATTTTAACACGTATTCGATATTCATCGGCATAGTGCTCTTGGCTTTTTGCGGGCATTAGCTTCCTTTTCACGTCGATATCCTCAGCACTTTACATTAGCTACTGCGTGACGCTGGAGGAAAAGTATTGGTTGATGGCCGGTTTAATACAACCCATCGTCGTACTCTCATTTGCGATGGCGGTGGTGTACAAGCCCAAGAGAACGGACGTCGGCTACAAACGCTTCCTCTATTTTCACTTCTTCACATTTGCTGTTATCAGTGAAGTTGGACTTGCAGTTGGTGATTTCCGAACCGGCAAATCATTCAAAGGTTGGTTCTGCATCTTGAGGATCCCTATTTGGTGTTTAGCCTGCTGGCTAGGTTTCAAGCTCCGTTCATCAGCGGCGAAGCTTCCACCTCAGGAGCTGTCTGACTTCTTGTGTCAGACGGTCTTGCTGAAAAGCACAGCGGCCATGGGCACGATGCTCTTCTTATCATTTGAGACTGTGTCGTGCTTCATCAGTCAAAACTCTTTCGACAACGGACAGTGCAGCAATACTTCAAGAGCGGCAACGTCTCTGTCCAATTTTATCGTTATATTAACCATGTCATCGATTTTCAGCAAGACAATGCCAAAAAGCGTTAAAAGAGAAATAGCGTGTGAACTTGCTGCAATCGCTTCGATGAAGGGTTTGAAGTGGTGGCAGCAGATACAGGGAGGACTCATGACAGTCACCGCGATAGCTTCGCTCTATCTTCTGAGCTTTCTAGGAGTTGAAGGAAAAAAGAACATCATGGTGTTCATCATAGGGGCATTGGGAGTAGCCAGCCTAGGTTTCGCTACTCTAATCAACGGAATCATGCTAGTACGAACTAGAAACGAGCAACAACGAAATGCAACAATCGTTGAGTCGCCCAAGCAAAGATCAGCCCGGAGATTTTCAGCCACCGACATCGAGGAAAACGCAATCGCACTAGCTCTCGTGTAAAATAAATATAGAGAAGAGTTACAGGACATAGGATATAAATTTTAGGAATCTTTAGAACGAAAATTTTCTCGTACCAATTCTTATCATTATTCATCGTTATCATTATAAACTCCCTCTTCAAGTAACCGTGCTCAATTGTGTGGCGAGTGGGAAGAACTGGTGAAGGAGCAGTCAGGCGTACATGGTATCTTGGGGATAACTGTTTCTTCGAAGCGAGCGATCTCTACTGGTGCCACTTGAATATAATTTCGAATGCCGGAACGTTTAGAACGCGCTCTCGGGACGTTTGGAAGCGGAATATCGTTCAACTTTCCAGCCAAATCATCACTTGAGATCTTTGGCTGTAACTCACAGACATTCCAACGTCGCAACTAAACACCCCCCAGCACTTTCTTAGCTACTGATACCTACGCAACTCACTACTGACCTCCGTAACTTCGATTAATTGACTAGAAATCATACCTTTTCACTTCCTCTTCCTTTGGTGATCAGCCCATTTTGCGTCATGCACACCGCTTTCATGCGCCAATCGCTCCGCTCGGTGCACCGCACAGCATCCGTTATATCGATGCTCCGTCGAAATTTGAGCTCGCCAACAGTGCTTCAGTCATACACTAAGATTATAGAAGAAGGAAACACCGGGGCCGACGAGCATCAGCTGAAGGTGCGTGGGTGTCACGGTCTCTCTCTCTCTCTCTTACGTTTTACCATTGTGCGTCGGAACGAACTAACAGCACACCCTCCCTCACAAAATTGCAGGCCGTCGCAGCGCTCGACACCCTCCTGACAAACATAGTATCGACGCCCAATGCCTCCTCAGGTGAGATCCATTCGCGCTAACTTTCATTCCTTCGAACATAATTTAACTCCGCTCCTCTACAGTCTTCGCCGGCGTAGATCAAGCTTCGCCGTCTTCAGTACAATCGTCTCAAGCCTCTCCCGCTCAATCTGCCGCATCCTCTCTCTTCTCCCTTTTCTCTTCCTCCTCCTCCTCCTCCTCCTCGATAACTTCAGTTTTCAACTCATCTCCCTCCTCCCTCCCCGGCGTCTACATCCACGGCGGCGTCGGCTGCGGAAAAACCTTCTGCATGAACCTCTTCCAGGCGACCCTCTCCTCCGTCCTCGGTCCCGACACCGTCCAGAAGAAGCACTTCCACGAATTTATGTTGTCGGTGCATCAGAAGATGCATGATTTCAAGAAGAAGAACCCAGGTGAGGGTGACACCCCAGGACATGGAGCGAAACGACGACGTTGCGGAGCGAAGCGTAGAGCTACAAACGACGTATTGGAGTGCTCCTCGGTGGCTGCAGTTTCTAACCCATCTTTCACGTTCGGTGCTTCTCTCAGGCGCCGGCGATCCTCTACCTCATGTGATAAATAGTTTGATGAAAGACGGTAAAATAATATGTTTCGACGAGTTCCAAGTGACGGACGTCGCCGATGCCTTGATTCTTCGCCGTTTGTTCACCGGTCTGTACGATCAGGGGTGCGTTTTCGTCTTCACTAGTAATAGGAAACCAGACGATTTGTATTTGGGGGGACTGCAGAGGGATTTGTTCGTGCCGTTTATCGACGTTTTGAAGACAAGGAACGAGATTGTGGATATGTGGGAGAGTGATGTTGACTATAGGCTAGTGTTCGGACAGTACATGGCGGAGGTGAGAACTACGAGGAGCGAAGCGACAAGTTGGGAACGCGATGCTGCTGCCAACTCCAACCACAATTTCTAATCCTCATGTCGCAGGGAGTATATTTCTTGAACGGAGAGGGAGGAGATGAGAGGTGAGGAACTGCTCTCCGCCACACAATTAACATCAATTCGAACCCGTTTAACACCTATCGCTCGTCGTTGCAGGTTCGAGAAGGTTTGGGAGGGAGTTGTGGGAGGGGGGAAGGTCGACAGCATGACGCTACGGACGCAGGGGAGGGACGTTTTCGTTCCGGAGAGCGTGGAGGAGAAGGGCATCGCGCGGTTCAACTTCTGGGACCTCTGCGGAAAGAGCAAAGGAGCCGCCGATTTCTTGACAATCGGCCAGTCGTTCAAGACGATTTTCCTCTTCGACGTCCCGGTCCTCGAGATGAAGGACGTCAACGTCGTCCGTCGTTTCATTACTTTGATAGACGCGCTTTACGAGTGCGAGTGTAAGATTGTGGTTTTGGCAGAGACTCGGCCGGAGGGTATATTCAAGGTTGATCTGGAGGACGCCAACTGTGACGAGGCCTTCGCGTTCGACAGGACTAGAAGTAGGTTGGACGAGATGATGAGCGAGGAGTGGTTGAAGAGGACCGAGGGAGGGTGATAGTGATAGAATTGTTGTTATTTATTTTTAGAAGAAATTGTTTTTGGTTTTGTTTTTGGGTTTGGGTGTTTTGGGTGGTAGTGAGTGAGAGGAGGGAATTGGCGCTATTATTATATATTTTTTGGGGTAATCGTAAAAAGCAAGAAGAATGTGTGTGCATCTTTACGACAACATAACTATATAAAGTAGAACTGAAAAAGCACTTATAAATTCAAAAAAGGGTATATTCTACCGTTTATCTCGTGAGTGTTTTGGTGTTCTGTTTTTTCCCCCACGCCTTCTCTTAATATGCAGCGTCAAATGGTACTTAAGTTTCGCTTTATACCCGCACCCAGCCTCTCTGCAATAATGCCACTTGACATCTAGATCGTGGATTAGTTGTCTGTGGCGGCGGAGGAAGCCGGTTTGCTTCGCTTTGAAGGTGCAGTGGGGGAAGGTGCAGCGGTGCCATTGGACGTTTAGGGAGTGGATGTTTTGAGTGTGTGAGGTGAGGTTGGAGGCTGAGAATGGGGGGGAGAAAGGAAGAGAGAGGGGGGAAGGGGGGGGGGGCGTTAGAAACGGGGGGGGCGGTAGCGTAGTCTGTGGAAGTGCGTGTTCTCACCTTGTTTGGCTGTGTAGGTGCAGCCAGGGAAGGGTCAGTGGAAGAGTTTCACGTTTATTGAGTGGACAAATTTCATGCGCTTATTCAAGTCACCGGCTGAGATGAGCGGTGGGACGGGGATCAAAATAGATAGGTTAGATTAGGTGAGAAGGGAAGGGGGGGGCGACAGGGGGAACTCACGACAACCTCCTCACTAAATCTTACCTCGTTTTGTCTTGTACGTGCAATTTAATTCATCGCAAAAATGCATTTTAACGACAGACTTTTGCGTGTGTGAGCACCCGTTCTCCTCCTCCGCCTTCCTCTTCACACCAACAACAACCTCCTTCTCAACCTCCTCCACATCCTCCCCTCTCACAACAACGTCGTTGTAGAGATCCCCGAGGGCGTTGAGAGCATCGGATTTAATGCCTTCTGGACATGCAGTAGTTTGACTACCGTATCTTTCCCGACGACGTTAAGATCAATAAATGACGGTGCCTTCGGAAGTTGCTCGAGTCTAGAACACGTCGACCTCTTCCACACACAACTTCAAAAAATAGGCGACCATGCCTTCATGTACTGCTTAAAACTAAAGTCGATGACCATCCCCGACTCGCTTGAAACGTTTGGTAAGCATGTCTTCGCCAACTGCTCCATGCTAGTCTCCTTTCCCTTTTCCCTTTCCCCCCACCTCGACGTCAGCTACCACGACAGCCACGGCAACGACGCAACGTCCGAGGTAATCGCCTACCTCCGCTCTCAACAACAAAACGTCGATCCCTAATTTGTGTGAACCCTCCGCTGGTAGCATCCGCTGTTAGCATCTCCACACTAAACAAAACCCAAAATATAAAAACATAAAAAAACAAAATAACGTCATTAATATAAAACCCTTACCAATTCATGAATCAAAAAACAATCTCCTTAACCTTCTCGAAAACTTCCCCTCTCCCTTTAAAAAACCACACCCCACCTTCATCTTGTATAACCGTCCAAACAACATTTTCAATTTCAACCACAATCTTCCCACTCGTTTGGGTGAGTGATTCTATAATTTTTTTAATTGTTGAGATTGGGATTTCTTTAATCTCGTACGACTTATTTTCAGATATTGTATTCGATGGAACGTAAAACATATTCGTAGGAATTAATCTTTCAACACGTGATAGTTTATCTGTAAAAGGTTTTATTGATGGAGTTCTGTTTACGCGTTTAACTGAAGTTGAGGAGGGGTTTGAACCTATAACTAAATTATAATTATCGTTTAAATATATTATACCGCTTAAAACACTACAAACCTGTGGAAGAGTATGTTAGAAGGGTCCACGTCTAATGAGATTATACGATTAAAAAACGACGAAGGTGTTCAATTGGGTCGACACCGAGATTATAAGCTCGGAAATATCCAGTGAGAGACACAGCGAACGAATTTGGTACGCCTGCACGACGTTTTTTTGTAAATAATGTGGTCGCACGTCACAGTTAAAATTGTCCGTTCTGTCTCACGTTCGTCAACGTAATCATCCTATATAATCAACGACAGAACATAATCGTCATTAGAGCTCACTTACCGTCCCTACTTCTAACCCTTCATTATAACATAAAACAGTCAAACCTATAGATATTAAAGGCTGGAGTATAGGTTGGAAGGGGACGGCGAAGTTTGAACCACGGGACATTGAGGAGGAGGGACGAATGTAGGAGGGACGGAGGGAGAGGGTGTAGGGGAGGAGGAGGAGGAGAAGGAGTCGGCGGAGGGATATTTGGGACATGTTTATTGTTTTGAGATGGAAGAGGAGGAGGAGGGGTTATTTGTGGGGTTAAGGGTTGGTGTGTTTGTAATATATAAATATAATTGTTGTGTGTGATAGTCGCGTAGTTTTAAGATCTTATCTGTTTTCCAGATGGATGACATAAAAGGAGCTGTTGATTTGTTGGCAGAAGAAAGTGCAAAGTTTTAATCATTTTTAATCCGTTTTAACGGTTCCTTTTAACAATCGTTACGTATACTTTACGTACGGTATATATTAATATATAACGAGGTTAATATTTGTAAAGATAAGAGTTATCGTTCATAGTGTGTGACTTTTAGTGTTTATTCAGCAACACTTTTCACTTTGCGGTGTAAGACCCGCACGAAGACCTGCTTTGAGTACTCCCTTTGTCCTCCTTTGTCCTCCTTTGTCCATATTAAAAAAACGATGCACAGTATCACCGTAACACTCGTTTATTTCTGCTTACTACAATGTTTCGTAGTGACTCTAGGGGAAGTTATATCACCTTTAAGAGGCGGTGATATCAGCCCGAATCTTAAAGTATGTTATCAAGGTGAGGAAAGAGAAAGAGAAAAAGGACGACAGTTACACGAACGGCACATGTCCGTCACATAATCATAACAAAAAAGAATCATCATTTTGACTCCATTATTTCTAACGTCAACCCACAAACACTTCATCAAAAACCTTTCAGGCGAACCAGGAGCGTATTCCGAGAAATCATTGAGGAGCCTTTTAGGTCCTAGCCCTATTTCTGTCGGTAGAAAATCTTTCGAAGGTAAGAATAAAAAAACATTAAACGCGTCTAACGACGATTAATAAACATTCAGAAAACGAGAGGAATGTCGAAACGACCAAGAGGGAGCGTTCCGTACGAGACATGTTGTTCCGCGTACATTTTGTTTATTGAAGACCTCGCACGAGGCGCAAGGGTGGTGGAGCGCTTCGGTGGTACGAACCGTTTTAACCCTGTTATATATGTGTCGCATAAATGCATGTTAGTGTTTTTTTTCGATGAAGCGAAGACCATGGTCAACTATATATAATATAAACCTTGAGATGCCCCCTCAAGAGGTTCCTCTTCCCCCACAAGATGTTCCCTCTATACTATCTATCACTCTCTACTCTCTCAAACGCCCCCCACGTCTTTCTTATCCCTTCCCCCCCCTCTCCCTCCCCTCTCTCTCTCAGACTGCTTCCGTTCCGTCTCAACAAAACAAAGCGACTACTGTCTCCTCCCCTTCGAAAATTCCCTCGGCGGTTCCATCCACGAAAACTACGACCTCATGCTACGCTACGACCTAACAATCGTCGCTGAACATGAGTTCAGAGTTAACCATTGTTTTATAGTTTCACCTGGTGTTAAAACTTCCGATATTAAATACGCTATTAGTCATCCACAAGCGTTGAAACAATGTGATAATTGGTTGAGGGCGAGGAATATTATACCGGTACCGACTTATGATACGGCTGGAAGTGCGAAGATGTTGAAGGAGGATAAAAATTTACCGGAAGGGTGTACGAAGGAGAATACGGCTGCGATAGGTGAGGTTTTTTTATTTTTTTTTATTTTTTATGGCAGGGGTTTTTAAATATGTGGAACCGTTTTTTTAAATTGTGTGTTTTATGTGTTTCTAACGTTTTTCTCTATCTTTCTCTAACTTATATCACAGCATCAGACCTCGCCGCCTCAACATACGGTATGGATTGTCGTTGTTCGAACATCGAAGACGACGATTCAAATTTCACACGTTTCCTCCTCTTATCGCGTAAACCTTTAGCCGTCCATTCGACTAAAGACGTTAAATGTAAGACGAGCATTGTTTTCACGTTGGAGGAAACGCCGGGGGCGTTGTATAAGGCGCTGGCGTGTTTTAGTTTGAGGGATGTTGATTTTAGTAAGATTGAGAGTAGGCCTACGAGCGCGAGTTTGTTGAGTTATTTGAGGTTTAGGGGGAAGAGGAGTGAGACTGCGAGGTGAGTTGCGAGAGAGAGAGAGAGAGAGAGAATGAAGGTGGGAGGGGGGGGGCAGGGTGAAGAAAAAGGAGCTTTTCGCTAACTCGTCGCTTCGGTACTGCTGCTGCTACCCTCGCAGGTTTAGGTATTGTTTTTATTTGGACTTTTTGGATAGCGATAGCTCTGAGAAGGCTGTCAACGCGTTGGATCATTTGAGGGAGGGGGCTAGTTATGTTAGGGTTCTGGGCTGTTACCCCGTCAAGAGTAATTTGGTCGGGAAGGTGAGGAGAGATTATGGAGGAGGGTTGAAGGCGAACACTGTTCTAAACCTTTTTTATTTATTAGGTTGCGGAAGATCTTAAACGTTGCAAGGACCTGAACGGAGGGAGCGTGACTCGCATCGACGGTGACGAGAAGAGGTTGGTCAAAATCGGGATCGTCGGAAAGACGAAGAAGGTGAGGCGGACGTTGTCTGTGTCGGGGGGGGGGGGAAACTGCTGCACGTATCTCCTCCGTGTTGTTCTAACTCGTCGCTTCGGCTTCGCTCAGGACTGGCCTGAAGTCCCGGACGGAGTAAAGTTCATCAAGAACGTCGAGGACGTGAAGGAGTACGAGGAGCTGGACGTCGTCGTGGTTGCTAGCGAGGACGCTTTGAAGCAGCTGCCTAGCCTTCCCCGCGCTTTGACAGTTTTGGAAGGCAGCTTGATGAGCAGGAGCAGGTGAGGGCATAAAAGGTTTCCGAGGAGCGTCATGTTTCTCAGTTCAATACTAACTAATGCGTTACGTTTTTTTTGCAGGTCGCTGGCGCTAGGAAAGTGCAAGGGCGACGTCATGATATGCCACCTTTGCCCCGAGGGTAACGGGAAGGGAACGCTTGTCTGGGACGGCGTCAGGATGGACGACGTCAGGAGGGGCGAGGACTTTCTCAGGTGCTTCTCCGAGGCCAGCTGGAAGACCGTAGAGATGGACTGCAAGGAGCACGACGACTTCACGGCCAAGAGCCAGTTCGCGGCCATGCTCACGGGGAGGGTCCTGAGCGCGCAGAGCCTGAAACCTTCCCCGGTCAACACGTCCCCTGTCATGTCGCTTTTCGACGTCGCGGAAACCGGGGGAAAAATATCCTTCGACGAGTTCTTCAAGGTGAGACTGCCGCGAGCGAGGAGTGAGAGTGAAGCGACGAGCAGAAGAGGCGTGTGTACGAAGCTGCTGTCAACAACTACTTCTCCACTTCTAACGTCATGAGCGCTCGCTCGTCGCAGGCGTACAAGCACACTTCAGGGAGCAGGATGATCATGAGGGGCATGAGGGAGGCGCTGGCGGAGGTCGAGAGGGAGATAGAGAAGAGGCAGAGCTACCTGGAGGCGAAAGACGAGATGCAGGGGCTCGATCGGCTGAGGGTCCTCGAGGAGGTCAAGAAGATGATCAGGGAGGAGAAATCGTCCGAGCAGAAGAAGTGATGATAGGGCTATGTTAAGGGATGACGTTGGATAAAGAGAAAGAATCGGGCGCTCAAAAATAGGCCAGCTTTTGCGTTTTGAAGTTGAACGATTTGCACGAACACTTTTATAAAATTTATAAAGACATCTTCCTACTCTATTATAATCTCTTATACAGAAAAGGGAAGAGGGAGAGAGAGGAAGAGAAGATAAGCAAGGAATAAAGGGAAGCTGTTAGGGTTAGGGTTAGGGTTAGGGTTAGGGTTAGGGTTAGGGTTAGGGTTAGGGTTAGGGTTAGGGT